>JANEZZ010001363.1:0-16610 GCA_026122225.1 Heloderma charlesbogerti | reverse complement strand
CTGACATCCCTAATCTAGAGTGAGCCATACTGCTCATCATTCTGCAGTCGTGATGGAAGCACAGAGGTACGTCCATTGGTGCATGCCCAGCAGCAAGTGCAGCAGCATCCTCGTGCTCGAGGATTTCACCCATCTGCCGGTACTCAGTAGCGCATGGGCAAACATTGAGTATCAGTTAGTGAGTGACTCCAGCAAGGTGCAGCCCAGTGCTGTTCTCTGCTCGATCCAGGAGAGCCATTGTGGCCTCCTCAGTATCAAGGATGTACAGTTGACCGTAGCTTGGAGGCTCATCTGACCGCAAAGTGCTCATCAGAGGCTAAACTCAGCCTTGCACCCTGAACACAAGTGCACTGGGGCCTTGCGGCTGTGCAGTCTTGAGTGGTTCAGACCAGGAAGCCCAGCCTAGAGGCCTGTTTTGCTTGCAAACGCCCTTCAGGAATTGCTTGCCCAGAAAGGAGCCATCAGTGCCAGTGTTGCGGGTGAAATCCGGACCTGTGAGTGGGGGTAGTGAAAACTTTCTGCCATGGCAGCTAGGAGTTGATGATTCGGCAGTCAAAAGCCAGGTGCTGGAATGCTCACAAACATTAACGCTGTTGCCGATAGGGAAACTGTCGATGTTGGTCGCAGGATGCAGGCTGAAAGGCACAGCCTGCCTCCCAGGCCTGGGCTGGTTTCAGATATTGACGGATGCCAGGCGGGACAGAGCGTGGCTGTTGTCAAAAGGCCGAGGGGTTGCCTGCATCTGCAGGCTGATTGAGGTGGGGTAGAAGCATCCAGGCCGGGCCACAAAGCGCCTTCTCTAGGGGCTGGAGGGGTAGAATTGGTGCAGCGGCATGAGTCGCGCTGGGACTCGTGGTTCACCTACTGGTTGCTGTTACCAGCAAGCATTTCATGCCTAGGGATGGTAGTAATGCATGGAATATATAAATGTTGTTTTGTTAAATGCAACAGCTCAAGACTTCCTCTCTGAGCAATAAATAAACTTCAACTAGCTAACTTTTAACTGCAGGTATCTCTTAATCCCTTCATGATTTCTTTGCCGGCTGTATGTTACTGGCATATCATGGTACTTTGGCCTGCACCTCTGTTTATACAGGTGTCCAGAGACTTTTGTGTGTGTTCATATTTGCTTTCACTCCAATTTGCAATAGATGGTTTAATTAAACTTGACTTTTTGATATTAAATATAAACCTTTATAGTACAGGATTAGAGAAAATAGCCTAATTCTTTTCTTCTTCTTCTGTTTAAGATTTATACAGAACCTCCTGACTTTGAATTACAGTGAAATCGTGGTTATCTTTGGAATCTGCATGTCAAGAGCCTTCCAATGAAGTGTGTTTCAAGAGAATCCCTCAACAGGAAGGAAGCCAAAAAGGGATGGCCAACCTACTCCCAACTACCAAGTAGAGAGATACACACAAATGCGGACACAAACGCCCACACACAATTTTCTAGTTATCAGAGCAGCCCTCTTCTGAGTCTACATGGTGTCCATGGGCAGTTGCCCAGTCCCTGTGCCCTGTCCTGGCCCACTGCTGATGTCCACCATGAACCTCCCTCAATTTCCCCCCCGTCCAGCGGCCGCATCCACAATTTCTGAGTGGATGGAGTAACCATGCAGAAAGGTAATGAAACGGGCAAAGGTGAAAGCACAGATAAGCAGACAGAGGTCAAAACACAGTTGGGCAGTCAGATATCTTACACAGCCCATAAGCAGAGTCAAGAAAAAAGCAAAGGTTCAGTAACACCAAGCATCCATCACAGGGCAAGGTCCACGAGGCAAGACAGAAGCCACAGAACCTGAAGGAACACCATTGTTTCTAGCACTGGCTAGGCAGACACTGAAGTCTTTTAACGCCAAAGCCTGCTGAGCCCCACCCAGAGCTTGGCTGCAGTACAGTAGAGCTCTCTGGTCAGAGCCCTACCCATGAGGATGCACTTTCTCCTGAGGAGACTTTCCTTGTAGTTGGGCACTTCTTACAGGAGCCCTGCTGATTGCCCTCTTTAGGTGATGATACAAACTGTGACTGATGCTGGGGGGGGGGGTGTTGCTCAGCCTCTGTTTCTAAGCAGAGCTCCGCTCTTGCTGTGGGGATGGACCCATGGTCCTCTCCCCCGAGGGCCCAGGCTCCCCCAAGTCTCCTGATATACATGGTTCAAAGGCATCACCCTGTTCAAGTGGGGTGCTGACATGTGTAGGAGTAACTCGCATTGAACTCAATAAGACTTACTTCTGAGTAGACATGCACAAGTTTGGTTCTCCTCTCCATTTTAGCCTCACAACATCAACAACAATGCTGGATGTGGAACTATAAAGCTTAGCAGGGAGAATAATACCTCGTGCAGGGCTCCAGACCGGCATGGTCATTTTAAAAGGTGTTTTCTTTCTTTAAAACAGCGTTGCTTTAAACCAAGAGTGCATCGCTCAGACACACCTAGGGCAGCCTTGTTTTGGGAAGCCCCTAGGAGGAGGAAATGTAATTACTGCATGTCTCAGGGCAGGGGGAAAAAATCATAAATAGCTAAGAAATATAGCCTTTCTTGCGGAAGTTATGCAGATTCATGGAGATGGCTGGGCACCGGAATTACGGTTGTCAGTACGGATTTAAATTTCGTAATTTTCGGAGCAGAAAAGGAGAATTCCAGGGGCTTGTGAACGATGGAACGGAGCACTGGCCGCAAACTGCGGAAGTCAAGCGGCACGGAAGGTACACAATTCTTGCATCCCTAAACCTGTGCTCTCTCAAGAGCATTTTTCTGTATTTGTACCTCTCCCACCCCTTGCCTCTCTGATTTCCCTTTCTCTCTCCCTCCCTCTGACATTCCATTCTCTGCCTTTGTGGCCCCTTTGTCTCTTATTGTGCCCTTTCTCTCTCTTGAACCCTGCACCACCCTTCTCTCTCTCCAATCAGCCTCGGATGCAGGTTGTTCTGCATTCTGAACTCTTCCCCCTGGCGCTGCCTGACCACCACAACTCCTGTTCCCAGGGAGGGAATTAGGGATTATGAAAAGCCTGCTCATTTTGTGGATAGTCAGCCACCTTCTATTGCATCATCCTCCCATTGACAGAGTCTGATTTTTCATCGTTTCCAAACTTCTACGAATTTGCATGGGCAAAATGCCCCGCCATGCACAAATTCCCCCCAAATATGCATTTTAACTCCCTAGCCTATGGGGAAAATGTGCATTTTCAGGCAGGTTTTTTTTTTAAAAAAATGTTACTTTTTTTACAACAAAATTTGGACAAAACAGTCGAAGATTAGAAACATGGTTGCCCAAATCTGCGGAATCGACCCTCCAGGGGAAAAGCCCATCCACTGTAGGGTTCATTAAAATCTGAACTCATTTAGTTCTATTGCAGATTCCTCCAACATTCCTACTCACAAGTCTCTCTGCCAGCCTGTCAAAAAATGTTTTTAAAAAACAGCTGGGAAGGGGCAAGGATGGGAGATCATGATCATGAATCCAGGTTTGGGCAGTGGCCAGGGTCGAGGCTAGAGTACCAACTGCACCCATTCCAGAGATGTCAGATCTGATCAAGCTGAGACATGCCTAAGTTACACCCTGTTTGGGCTGCAGTAACATCCAGTATGTGGGGCTGCCTTTGGTAGAGACGGGTGAATGAGTGAGACTCGAGAGTGCTCAGATCTTCTAAATATTGTATCATCGATCATCACATTTTCTGTTCACGATGTCTGCTCACTCTGCAGGAACAGGAAAAATGCACAAATCAAGCAGCAACTGAATGTGAAATGTGCACACATTTCCCAAACTTTGTACCCATTTCCTGATTTGTGAATCTTTCCTCCATAGACTAAAGTGGGGCTGATTCAGTCTCCATGGAAATTTGCACAAATTGAACTGGGGAAGTTGCTCAAATTGAACATGAGCACACATCTGCCATTTGCAAACATTTTTGCCAGACGTGGTTTCTGTCTGGAACCAAGGATGGGTTCACAGCTCCACTGAAATCAGAGCTGCCAGCCTCCACTGGCAGCTGCCCCAAATCTCAGGCTGAGAATGTCAGGATCTAACGTTTAAATGGCCTGGGACCAAAAACTGAGCACAAGACTATCCCATGTCAAATCTCTCTCTGTTCAGGAGACTGTCCCCTTCGAAAAAAACGATTCCCTTCAATCAAATCATCATTTCTGTGGAGTAAATGTGTAATGACCATACATGACAATGCGAAGCAAGGAAATGGAAGTACCAAATTAAACACCTGCATTCTTTGAGAATAATTCTTTATGACAACAAGTGCATGAAACCGTCATAGCAAGCAGAGCAATCAGAGTACACTAATGGCAGTAACAAACATCCATTTAATGTCTTGCATTCAGGGCTTTCCATGTGCACACAAGCTGCAAAATACTGGTACACTGCAGCTGTTAAGGGCCACTCCTTCAAAAGATGCATTACTTGGACAATGTCAGTATGGTATAGTTCCAGCCTCAACACTACCTCAGATGCGGATGGCGGTCACTGGCAGAGTGACAGCCCCAAGGCTCAGCTTTGCCTGTCTCCTGTAATAGAAACACCGAAACTGTGCAACTGAATCTATAAGCACATCAAAAGGCTCTGATAACTAAGATCTCACCAAACCTGTATGTCCTCCAAACCTACATCAAATATTCTCCCACAAGTCTAGTTCTATGGATCAGATGCCCTAGTTTGTTTTGAACATGATATGCTCCTTCGTATTCAGATCAGGTCTCAGTACAATGATGTAGCACTTGGGAAGAAAGATGCAGCCCAACAGCCCAGCACTGGAGGCCAAGATGGAGAAGACCTGCACGGCCACCATGTATTTCCCCTTGGTGCTCAGGTAGGAGGGTACAAAGGACAGCCAAACACTGCAGAAGACCAGCATGCTGAAGGTGATCAGTTTGGCCTCATTGAAGGCCCCAGGCAGCTTCCTGGCGAGGAAAGCCACTGTGAAGCAGATGGCAGCCAAGAAGCCCATGTAGCCAAGGGAAGTATAAAAGAAGACAACAGATCCTTCGTTGCATTGCAAGATGTTCTGTCCAGGCTGGGAATGCATGTCAGAGTCAGGGAATGGGGCAGAGCTCCCCAGCCAGATGGTGCAGATGACAACTTGGACACTAGAACAAGAACTGACAATGGAGTTTGCAAAACTCTTCCCCAGCAATCTCTTCACTCTGTTTCCTGGTTTTGTGGCCAGGAAAGCCAACACCACCGTGATGGTTTTGGCCAACACCGAAGAAACAGCAACTGAGAAGATGATGCTGAAGGCTGTTTGTTGGAGAAGGCAAGTCACTTTCCTTGGCCGCCCTATGAACAGGAAGGAGGACAAGAAGGAAAGCATGATGAAGATGAGGAGAATGTAGGAGAGGTCTCGGTTGTTGGCCTTGATTATTGGAGTTTCTTGGTATTTCATGAAGATTCCTAATACGAAGCCCGTGGATAAGGACAAGAATAGAGCAAAGGAAATCAGGACAATCCCCAAAGGTTCTTTGTAGGTGAGGAAGGATATCTCCTTGGGGACACATTGATCTCTGTCTGTGTTTGGATGCTGATCTTCCGGACACTTGTTGCAATGGTTGGCATCTGAGAAGACGGAGAGTGAGTTCAGCAGGATTTACATCCACTGTACCTCCAGAAAAAATGTGCAGTTGGGCAAGGAGAGAGAGAAACATTCCCTCACAGAGGACCTGTTTTGTGACCAGACCAGTCTATGGCCTCATCACCAAGCGAGGACCTTAGTAGTCGCAGGGCCAGGAAAGGTACTGTAATATCTCTGTGTGGCATTAGAGAGTGCCAGTCAGAGAGAAACAAAGAAGAGTGGGCTAGATGGATTGATAGGTTGACTTGGAATAAACACAGCTCCCTACCTGGTTTAAATATGGAAAAGTGAGGGCATTTATCCCAAAGTTGTTCGGGGTAAGGGAGTCTCTGTGAGGTTTTCCTGTTCTTATCTTCATAATAATCCTGTAAGGCATGTAAAGCTACCTGGTAGCTGAGTGGCTTGTGATTTATGTATTTACTCAACTTATGCCCCACCTTTCTAACACAAGTCGGTGCTTGAGGGAGGCCTGATGATGTTTGAAATCTGGAGTAGTAAACTTCCATAAAGCTTTCTTATTTTTTAATCAAGTTTTACTAAAGAGGTTTTTAAAAAATGGAAGACTGAATCAGCATTCAGCAGGGGAGTACTCTGATCACCAGAAAGTGGGGGTTGCACCATTTTCACATCCCCTTTTCTGCCAGGGCCTCCCTGCTTTCCTGCCAAAGGATTGCAGCACAGTGCAGAGAATTCTCTGAGTATAATGGAGAAAGCTCAACCATGTCTGTACAAGCTGCCCTGTTCCAATCATGGAAAAAGGAGAGATTTTTTTCAGGGGGGGCGTGATTTATACCGGGAACAGTGTGCACTAAGCATACCCCCTGCTTTGCACCCCAGAGGTTCAGTCCCATCATCTTTTCTTTCTAGTCACTTCATGGGATTAATGGTGGAGATTAAGAATAAACTGAAGCCAAGTAGGGGTCAAAGTTCAAAAAGTCTTTAGCATCTGTTCCAAAGATGTATGAATATTTAATGTGTTAATTAAAATGCTTTTGAGACTGCACATGAGAACAACGATCACAATGGCCGCTGCCATTTCCAGTAAAAAAAACAAAAAAAAAAACATGATAGGCTATGTTAATGTTTACGTAGCCTATCACGGCTGACTTAAAACAACAACAACAACAACAACAACGTGCCTATTACGTTCCTTATTTTGGCACGGATTAGTCTACGTCAAGATTTACGTAGACTAAGACGGTGAAAATAAGGGGAATGCAAATAGCGTACAACCGTAGTCGTGTTGTTGTAGTTGTTGTTTTTTAAGTCAGCTGTGATAGGCTACGTAAACATTTACGTAGCCTATCACGGCTGACTGCAGGGAAGCAAATGGCGGCGGCTACGGCCGCCGCCATTTGCATCCCTGCTAGCCAGCGGCCGGATGTCCAGCTGCTGGCGGATCTGGACGGTGGCTCTGCAGAATCCCTGCGGAGCACAGACGGCCAGCCAGGATTCCGGGGAGGGGGGAGGCCCCCCCCCGATCAACATAATCTGTGAAAGGTTAGTGCCTTTCATACATCCCTAGCCCTAGGGAAATCCCATTCTTCTGATCTTGCCTACCTTCCTGAATGGAGATGGTTCCTTCCGCACATGGAGCGCAAGCATAGCAGCATGGTGGCTCTCCTTCTTGGACCTCCTTGTAGTATCCACGGCGACAGCTCTCAGTGCATCTGGAATGAGGCCTGGTCTAGCAACAAAGAGAAAGAGCATCCAGGAAAACAGTGTTATGAATATTTGTGTCTATGGAAATGAGTCCTCCAATTTAGACAGGATCCAACAGGGTTTCTAGCGCTTATGTCCCTAAATGAAGTAGAAGGGATCCCAGGTCCTTGTTTCAGGGAAGCACTATTTATGCATCACAACATGGCACAGACGTTTTTAGTCTTTTTTTTCAAAATGTTTATGCCACCTATACTATATTTGTACTCAAGCCAACATAAAAACTGGAGGGAAAAGGTACAACAATGAAATAAACTAAAAGACAATCCTAGAATCATAGAAATTACAAGCAACAGCAATAAATGGAGAAGCTTCAAAATGTGGGCATGCAATGAAGGTGAACAATGGGGGAGGGAGATGAGCTTTTTCTGGTAGGATAGGCACCACCATTGGAAAGGCCCTCTCCTCTTCCATGTTTTGATCTTCAGTGGCAGGGTAGAAGGCAAAGGAAGGATCGGAGGCCTCATGGCTCAGCTGGAGACAGAAAGGCACTTTAAGGAGCGGGGTACCTGATGGATTTACATCCCCCAAATAGGGATGTACGAAAGTCACTTACCTTTCCACAGATTATGCTTATGGTGGGGGTGAGTCGTTCCGTCCCTCTCCCTAGAACCCTTGACAGGGGGGAGGTGATCCGGTCCTCTGCCCCGGAATCCTCGACGGCCGGCTGTGCTCCACGGCAGCTTTGCGGATCAGCCGGCCAGGCCCAGCCCAGAGCCGTCTGCAGCCGGATTTCTGGCCGCGGAGGGCTCTTGGTTAAAAAAAAAAAATGTGTATGCAAATGGCGGCGACTACGGTCTATGTAAATAAAAACCAAAATGACAAGACTGCAAATGGCGGTGGCGGCAGTTAATACTTAAATATGTAAGTATTTACGTAGGCTAAAATGGTGAAAAAGAGGCAACTCAAATGGTGGCCACCGTAGCCGCAGCCATTTCCGTTCGCTGTTTTGTTTTGGGGGGTTTTCTGAACTGGCGTGGTAGTCTACGTAAATACTTACGTAGCCTATCATGGCAGCCTGGCTGGACATACCTTTCTTCAGATGTGGGAGATAATTTGCTCTTTCAGATTGCAGGGATGATAAATTGTCCTGGAAGGGTCATATCAGCAAGTGGTGTTATCACCCACCCTTCCTACAACGGCATGAGATGCGTGTGAAAGGGGGGGGCATTATTTTACTCGAAACCTGTGCTTTTTAGGAAGATTCAGGTCTGTTAATGTAGAATACTGCAGTGATCAACCCTGAACCAGAATGCTTTCATAATATCCCTCTATGGCTCCCCAGAACAGATGGGAAGGATAGGCTTCTCCTCAGAAAATCTCACCTTGAGTCTGGCTCCAATGTGTCTTGCCCCAACGGGGCGTTGTGTTACTTCTTACAGTCTGCCCCTTGTCTCGGCAAGGGATGTATGAAAGACTTACCTGATTCCACACTGGGGGATCCGCGGTGGGGGGGAGGTGCTCCGTCCTTCCCCCTGGAATCCGCTGGAGTTCTGGCCATGGCTGGGCTGCTGCGGCAGCCTGCGGCAGCCTATCACAGCAGCCTGGAAGGAAGCAAATGGCAGCAGCTAAGACGGCCGCCATTTGCGGCCACAGTGGAATCCCATTCGAGGATTCCGCAGGATGGCAGGGGGTGGGAGGCCCTTCCGTCACGGGTTCCACCACTTCTTTAACTCAATCCAATTCTACCCATAGTGGGGCCATAATTCAGCAGTAGAGCACCTGATTTACCGGCACAAGGTCCCAGGTTCAATCCCTGGCATCTCCTGGTAGGGCTGCAATAACTCCTGCCTGAAACCCTGGAGCGTTACCAGTCAGTGTCAGCAATACTGGGTTAGACGAGCCCATATATTTGGAGGCAGCTGCCTAAGTTGACCCTAGAATTCAGTATGATTTCGGAGTAATGAATAACTGACTAGATAGACATGTAGCCTAACACGTGTCTGTCCAGGGGGTCAGGGAGGTGCCAACATAACTATGGTCACAGGCAGGAGTAGGTATGGCATTGGCGGATTAACATGCCAGCTGAGGAGTAGAGGGGCTAGACATCTTACAGCTGTCCCCTCTTCTGGTTCTTCCCCCAACCTGATGGTTCCTGATGGCCTTAGCAGTCTACCCTTGGGTCTGATGGTGCTGATGCTGAATGCCTGGTGGGCCCCAAATAAAATCTCCCTCATCCATGATTTGATTGTGGATGAGGGGGCTGACCTGGTATGTATTACTGAGACTGGGGTGGGGGAACTGGGAGGGGTCACTCCCTCCCAGCTGTGCCCTCCTGGCTACTCGGTGCAGCACCAACACCGACTCGAGGGTCGGGGAAGGGGGGTTGCCCTGGTCTATAGGATTTCAATCTCCCTCTCTAGGCTTCCTGCTCATTCGAGTGCAGATCTTGAGTGTCTTTACCTTGTGTTGGGTACGCAGGACAGATTAGGGATTCTGTTGGTGTACCGCCCACCCCGCTGACCATCAGACTCCCTGCCTGAGCTGGCGGAGGTGGTGTCGGACTTGGTGTTGAGGTCCCCTCGGGTGATGGTCCTGAGGGATCTCAACTTCCATTCTGAGGCCGCTGTATCTGTGGTGGCTCCTGACTTCATGGCCACCATGACAACCATAGGGCTGTCCCAATATGTCACCGGCCCAACGCATATAAAAGGATACACACATAATCTGGTTGTCTTGACTGGGCAGGATGATGGTGATCTGAAAATGGAGGAATTAACATCTGTCCATTTGGCATGGTCACATCACTTCCTGTTGAGGTTTAGACTCCTGGCAGCCTTTCCCCTCTGCAAGGGTGGAGGAACTGTTAAAATGGTCCACCCCCAGAGGCTAATGGATTCCGATTGATTCCAGAGGGCTCTGGGGGTTTTCCTGCTGGTATGTCTGGTGCTCCTGTCAAAGCCCAGGTCGCTCTGTGGAATGCAGAGATGACTCGGGTGGTTGACATGATCATGCCCAAGCGCCCTCTCCATCTGAGCAGAGCCCAGCTAGCTCCTTGGTATTAGGGATGGCAGAGAATTCAGAGAATTCAGCCACGTATCTCAGTGAGGCTGAATGCCAATGCATGTGGCCCCCTGAAATCCATCATGGAACGAAGCCCCCCCACCCCCCACCCCACGAAAGGTACGCGAAACGGAGAACCTACTTGGTGCCGTTTGCGCTGCTTTGCGAATGGCGGGCAGGGCTGCGGCCGCCATTCGCTTCACCATTTTCCTTGTGATAGGCTACGTAAATACTTACATAGCCTATCACGGCCTCTGCAGGACGCAAATGGCGTCCCTGCTTAGCCGTGATAGGCTACGTAAGTATTTACGTAGCCTATCAGGCTTGAAAGGAGGAAGCGAAGTGGCAGCTGCAGGACGGCGCCATTCGCAAAGCAGCGCTGACGGGAGCAGGTAAGTGCTCCGTTTGCGTGCTTTCGTGGGGTGGGGGCGTGCGGGGCACTTTGTCCCATGTGCCTTTCATGGGTTGGGGGGTGGGGGCTTCGTTCCGCAATGGATTTCAGGGGGCGAAATGCACTGGCATTCGGCCTCACTGAGATCCATCTCAGAATTCTCTGACATCCCTAATGCAGACAAGGTGCTTGGCAAGTCCGATCGACCACTTTGTGTGCTTGACCCTTGCCCTTCATGGCTTATTAAATTCAAACAAAGGAGGGGATGTTTCCGGCTGGGTCCAGGAGGTTGTAAATATTCCTTTTAAAGTGCTAGGTCTGCTTTAAAAGAGGCAGGTAATCAGACCACACCTAAAAAGAAGCCGAACCTGGAGGATGTTATATAAATTATTGGCCAGTGGCCAACATTCCCCTTCCTGGGAAGGTGCTTGAGCGGGTGGTTGCAGGACAGCTCCAGGCACTGTTGAATTAAACGGATTTCTAGACCATTTCAGTCGGGCTTCAGGTCTGGTTTAGGAATGGAAACTGCCTTGTCACCCTGTGGAATGGCCTCTGTCTTGAGAGGGACAGGACAGTGGATACCATCTCAGCACCTTTTGATGCCATTGGACTATGGATATCCTTCCCTAAACTTGTATACCTTGTGGTGCCAGGTGAAGACCTTTTTATTTTCCCAGGAATTTTAGCATTTTAGCTTTCTAGACTTTTAGCTTTGCTGTTTTAAACCTGTATTTTAACTTCCTACACTGCTGCTAGGTTTTATTGTGGTTGTATTGTTATATTGTGGTTTGGAAGTTCTATATATTTAAAATTGTTTTATTGCAGGCCATTTGGTCTTAAGTTTTGTGAACCACCCAGAGTGCTTCTGCTATTAGGCGTTATAGAAAAAAAAATGAAATAAATCAATCAATAAATGTTTAGAAGCAGGGGTTGGGAAGGGCACACACAAGACAGGGTGGATATTCTTAGAGTTTAGAGATGTCACAACCCAATAACAGGACACAAATCCTTTCCCCTACCTCATTAAAATGGCTGGGCCAGGCAATGGCTTCCTGCTTAATGGTGAGTTTCATGTCTGGAGATGCCTGTCTCTCCACGCTCCCAATAGTCTCTCTAGCACGAGACCCATTGGGAAACATCACCCAATTCACGATATCAAAATCAGCTGCCAGTTCCAAAGCCTTATCCAGATACAGTCCGCCCATGGAAGCATTAGAAAACTGGATGTCTCGTAAGGAAGTGTGAAGCTAGAATGACAGAGAAAACAGCCCGGATTTAGAAATCATGCAAATGTAGTCCATATCTTAGGCCTCATCACTTTGAGTGGTGAACTTCCATGTTCAGTGCACATCCCATCTGGGTTCACAATGCCATTCTTTGGCTGTTCACAGTCACAACTAGAGTTGTCAGAATAATCCGCAATCAATTCAGAAGTCATCATATTTAAGAGATGGCTTCTCCCAAGTTGCACAGATTAGGGAAACTTGCAGGACTTTTTTGTTGTTGTTTTAAGTGGGTGCGGGAGGTGCAAGTGCAGGTTAGTAAAAAGTGCACCTTTGCAAATGACCAAAATCCTCGTACACAAAAGTGCATCCCATCTATGAACAGAGGGCAGAAGTAAAGATGCCTGGTCATCTGCAGAAATTTTAAAACACATCCTTCCCATTCCTACTCATAATGAAGATGCCAGGCATGTTCAGACATCATGCTAAGCAGCAGTGGTTAAGGAATCTCTGCTCACCTTGGTGGCTTAGCGTGTCACGTGGGGGAGAAATCCGCATTCCTCATGCTTAGTAAGCCACCCCAACTAACCACCTCTCTGCAAAAGTGTTAAGGGGCCTGAGGTGACTTATCTTGTCATCTGGCGGGCTCCCTAGAGTTTCAACACTCTCTAGAGAACTTCCAGACTGTGACCATAGAGTCTGCTGGATAGAGTCTCTTCCACTCTGTCAATACTCTATCTGTCATGGGCTTTCTCTATGGCCAAGTGCTATTTTGGACCCTGGAGAGGCCACGAGGAGTGAATGCCAGAAGCCCTTTCGTGCCACAGAAGATGGGATGCTCATAAAACACATCCAGAAGATAGCCAGATAACAATGGAGAGAGGATGGTTACCAAAATGAAAACAGCATTGGTGGAAAAGGTCATATACCGTCTGGGATGCCACAGCTCCAGAGATCAAAGAATGATCACCAAATCTTAATTTCTGAAACCACCCTTTCAGGTAGCAGGAGAACTGGAGTTCAGTGACTCCAACACCAGTGTAGAAGGCCGAGAAGGTTACGAGCGTTGACGGTAGAATCTTTGAATCATAGAATAGTAGGAATGGAAGGGGGCTAAAGAGCACTGCGTCCAACCCCCTGCTCAATGCAGGAATCCAAGTCAAAGAATCCCTGACAGGTAGCTGTCCAGCCTCATCTTGAATGCCTCCAGTGTGGGAGAGCCCACCACCTCCCTAGGTCATTGGTTCCATTGTCATATTGCTCTAACCGTCAGGAAGTTTCTCCTGATGTTCACCTGGAATCTGATTTCCTGTTACTTGAGCACATGATTCTGTGATAGTGTTCCACTTATTTTCACCGTAGTCTACGTAAATGTTTACGTAGACTACACGTGGCAAAAAAAGGAATGCAAATGGCGGCTCACATGGACGCCGCCATTTGCATACGCGCTTTTTTTTTTTTTTACAGTCAGCCGTGATAGGCTACGTAAACATTTACGTAGCCTATCATGGCTGACTGCAGGGACACAAACGGTGGCGGCTATGGCCACTGCCATTAATATCCCAGCAGGAGAGGAGGTTCCACAGCCGGAGGGACAGGACGCCTCCCCCCCAGCCAGAATTTCAGGGGGAGGGACTGAGCGCCTCCCCTCTACCACGAAGCAAGCTTCCTGGATCAGGTAAGGGACTTTCATCCATCCCTACTGTGAAGTGCCTCCTCTGTCAGTGACCTCTGAGCACTGCAACTTGTCTCCGCATTCAGCTGCCCCACTACATCAGCACTTACTGTCTGGACCGGGGGAAAGCCTGACTGCCGACCAGGGCTGTGAATCCCAGCCCCACCTCGTCGACCTCTGCTCTGCCCCTGACAACAAGACCCTGAAGATGCCTCATATTGGGCTTGCTTGCTTTGCAACACAGGGTGGTTGTGAGTTATTCAAATGATAGATGTTAATGTGTGTAGTGCTTTGCCTACTGTTTTTTGAAATGTGGACTGTGTCGTACTTTGACACACACTGCTTGCTTGAGCACAACACAAAGACAAACACAAAAACGAACACACAAGGGGAGAGAGAGGGAGAGAGAGAGAGAGAGAATCAAAAGAAAATCAAACGCTGGACTACCTACAAGCAAGGCAGGAGGACAACAGAAGACAACATGGTTTTTAACTGTTCTTGTTGTTGTTTAAGGGAAATGTGATCAAAAATGGGAAAGGAAGGAATATGGGAAAGGAGGAGGGGGGCAGGTGGGGAAGAGCCAAGAAAAAGGACAGGAGAGTAGTGTGTGTGTGTGTGTGTGTGTGTGAAAAATCTAGACAGAATGAAAGTAAGGGCAAAGAAATCGAGAAGGGTGTCGTGGAAGTGAAAGAAAGAGTCAAGGGAAGGAAAAGGAAAGTAGTTTTTATTGTATTTCTCCTTTTTTGAAAAAAACAGTCAAGAAAAGAATGAAGTGTAAAATGTATTAGAGAAGGGGGAGGGGAGATACAAAGAACCAGGAACAGAAAGAGGGAAACTCAAACTCCGTACTTTTCAAGTGTTGGGTTTGTCAAATAAAGGATCTACAAATGAAAGAAAGAAAGAAAGAAAGAAAGAAAGAAAGAAAGAAAGAAAGAAAGGCAGGCAGGCAGGCAGGCAGGCAGGCAGACAGACAGACAGGCAGAAAGAAAGAAAAAGAAAAGTTGGATTTGGAAGGAAGAAGAAAGTACAAGCACGCACGCCATGTACACACAACATGCCGTAAACCAAAACCACCAACTAATCAGTGCTCTCTCTCCCTCTCTCTCTCTCTCTCTCTCTCTCTCCCTCTCTCTCTCTCTCTCACACACACACATACACACTGAAATGAAAGCAGACTGAACTCTCCAATGAGTCCACTCCAATTCTGCACCCCTCCTCCACCACTGTCACTGTTTGGAGAATGCTGGGTTAAACTCTGCCCTTATTTGGCAATTGGAGATGCCATTCACCAAGGCTCACCATTTCCCCCTCCCACCTCCCCCTCCTCTCCCCCTCCCATATCTTTTGCAAGTTGCTACCATTTGGGGATGGGCTGTCTGTGCTTCAGAAGGCATCAGAATGCCTCTGAAGATCCAAGTGGAACTGAGGGCACTTGGCGATGAGCTGCTTCGCTTGGGGGTGCTTTGGCGCTGTTCTGATCCACTTCGGATCATGACAAGGCACCTCCAAAGCTGCCCACTTTGCTTAGTTATTCGGGATTCAGTCCGAAGATGTGCACAGCTTATCCAAAGATGTGCACAGCCTTATCCAAAACCAGAGAGTCCAGACAATGTTTCCAAATAAATGGTCACACTACTGCTCCCTTAGGAACAGCAGGCACTACCCCCTCACATCGGGATGCATTCTCCACTAGGGATGGATGGACTCACCTCTGTCCAAGGCATGGGGGAGGTCCAAAGGCCCCCCCCCAGCCTCCCAGATTGCCTCGCAAGGTCATCCAAGTGAGCTGCCCCACCTGCCTCCACAGGGGTTAACTGCTGGAGTCCTCAGCACACTTGGGCCCAGCAAGCAAACCATCCTAGGGTTGTACGAAAGTTCCGCCACGGATCACGGAAGGCCGAATACCAGCGCATTCAGCCCCCCGAAATCAGTGGCGGAACAGCCCCCCACTTCACACCGGGATGGGACTGACCTGGGGTGGATCTTCCAGGCGATGGCGACTCTGGCGGCAGTGCGGCGGCAGCGGCTGCGGAGGCCAGTCTGCCGACCAGCTGCCGCCGCCGCCGCCACCATTTCCAAGTTAAAAAAACAACAAAAATGTGATAGGTTATGTAAAGATTTATGTAGCCTATCACGGCTAAATTTTACAAAACACCATGATAGGCTACATAAATGTTTACATAGCCTATCACAGCTGATGAAAAAAACAACACGCGTGTACACAAATGGCGTCGCCCATGGGTGCCGCCATTTGCGTTCCTTATTTTGGCTCATCTTAGTCTACGTAAACGTTTACGTAGACTATGGCAAAAATAAGGAGAATGCGGAGCAGAGCCGGCCGGCCAGGATTCGGGGGAGGGGAGGGATGGAGCGCCACCCCCCCGGCCAGAATTTTGGGGGGAGGGACGGAGCGCCTCCCCCCAGCAACAGCATAATCCGCAAACAGGTAAGTGACTTTCGTACATCCCTAATTACCATCATCTCTTTGCAAGGAGAAGATGGCTAGAGAGGGTGGTGTGCTGAGGCCTCATCCAGACAATGCCAGCTGGTAAGGGCTTCCTTGACAGACGACAGGGCAAGATGAGGCCTCAGTGCTGTATATACCCCAGCCACACATGCCCTCTCCCCCTTGCAAGGAGGAGAGAGTGAGAATGGTTGGGGTGCGTGAGGCGAGAACTCGGGGCCGTTCCCAGCTGCTCAGCGCCCAGCTCTGTCAGCTAGGGACGTTAGAGAATTCCACCATGGATCCCAGGGGGGCAAATTCCAGTGAATTCGGCCCCCTAGAATCCATGGTGGAACGGAGCCACCCACCCCTCCACCCCACGACAGCCCCATGAAACAGAGCCTACCTGGCTGCTGCTCCAGCTCCGGCGATGGCTCCGATGTCTGCCGGGCTGCTGCAGCCGCAAATGGCAGCTGTCGTGGCAGCAGCCATTTGCGTCCCTATGCCAGCCCATGATAGGGAACGTATATATTTACGTAGCCTATCACGGCAAAAGCAGGGTTGCGAATTT
>JANEZZ010001362.1:0-52083 GCA_026122225.1 Heloderma charlesbogerti | reverse complement strand
CGCGAACTCCAAAGTTTTTTTTAAAAACAAAATGCCCCCGTGATAGGCTACATGACGATTAACGTAGCCTATCACGGCTAGATCTGCAAAGTCAGCCGTGATAGGCTACGTTAATCGTCACATAGCCTATCACGGGTGACTTTTTTTAAAAAAAGCGCGTACGCTAAAGCGTTGCCCTTATTTTTGCCATAGTCTACGTAAATCTTTACGTAGACCACATCGACCAAATAAGGAACAGGAATGGCAGCTCCCTATGGGGGCCGCCATTATCCGTACGGGCTTTTTTTTTTTAAAGTCACCCGTGATAGTCTACGTGACGATTTACGTAGCCTATCACGGCTGACTTTGCAAATCTAGCTGTGATAGGCTACATTAATCTTCACGTAGCCTATCACGTAGGCGTTTTTTTTTCTTTTTTTGGAATGGTGGCGGCGGCAGCCAGTCAAAAGACCGGCTGCCGCTCCCGCCCCGCACGAACACCCGCCGAACCGCCGGCCGGACCCACCGCCGGGAGGGACATTTGGCAAAGGTAAGTCCCATCCTGGGGGGGTGCGGGGGGCAGGGGGGTGGAGAATTTCTCCCCGAAACTTGTTTGGGGGGCCGAACACGTTGGCACTCGGCCCACCGAAGTTTCGGTGAGAAATTCTCCGCCATCCCTACTGATGATCAAAGTACTCCCCTGCTGAACGCTGATTCAGTCTGCCATTTTTGAAAAACTCTTTAGTAAAACTTGATTAAAAAATAAGAAATCTTTATGGAAGTTTACTACTCCAGATTTCAAACATCATCAGGACTCCCTTGAGCACCGTCTTGTGGTAGAAAGGTAGGGCATAAGTTAAATCACAAGCCACTCATCTACCAGGTAGCTTTACATGCCTTACAGGATGATTATGAAGGTAAGAACAGGATAACCTCACAGACACTCCCTTACCCCGAACAAATTTAGGATAAATACCCTCACTTTTCCATATTTAAACCAGGTAGGGAGCTGTGTTTATTCCAAGTCAGCCCATCGATCCAACTAGCCAACTCTTCTCTGTTCCTCTCTGACGGACATTCTGTAATGCCCCACAGAGATATTACAGAACCTTTGCTGGCCCTGCTACTACTAAGGTCCTCCCTTGGTGATGAAGCCATAGACTGGTCTGGTCACAAAACAGGTCCTCTGTGAGGGAATGTTTCTCTCTCTCCTTGCCCAACTGCACATTTTTTCTGGAGGTACAGTGGATGTAAATCCTGCTGAACTCACTCTCTGTCTTCTCAGATGCCGACCATTGCAACAAGTGTCCGGAAGATCAGCATCCAAACACAGACAGAGATCAATGTGTCCCCAAGAAGATATCCTTCCTCACCTATGAAGAACCTTTGGGGATTGTCCTGATTTCCTTTGCTCTATTCTTGTCCTTATCCACGGGCTTCGTATTAGGAATCTTCTTGAAATACCAAGAAACTCCAATGATCAAGGCCAACAACCGAGACCTGTCCTACGTTCTCCTCATCTTCATCATGCTTTCCTTCTTGTCCTCCTTCCTGTTCATAGGGCGGCCAAGGAAAGTGACTTGCCTTCTCCGACAAACAGCCTTCAGCATCATCTTCTCAGTTGCCGTTTCTTCGGTGTTGGCCAAAACCATCACGGTGGTGTTGGCTTTCCTGGCCACCAAACCAGGGAACAGAGTGAAGAGATGGCTGGGGAAGAGTCTTGCAAACTCCATTGTCAGTTCTTGTTCTGGTGTCCAAGTTGTCATCTGCACTATCTGGCTGGGGAGCTCTGCCCCATTCCCTGACTCTGACATGCATTCCCAGCCTGGACAGAACATCTTGCAATGCAACGAAGGATCTGTTGCCTTCTTTTATACTGGCCTTGGCTACATGGGCTTATTGGCTGCCATCTGCTTCACGGTGGCTTTCCTGTCTCGGAAGCTGCCTGGGGCCTTCAATGAAGCCAAACTGATCACCTTCAGCATGCTGGTCTTCTGCAGTGTTTGGCTATCCTTTGTGCCCTCCTACCTGAGCACCAAGGGCAAATACATGGTGGCCGTGCAGGTCTTCTCGATCTTGGCCTCCAGTGCTGGGCTGTTGGGCTGCATCTTTCTTCCCAAGTGCTACATTATTGTACTGAGACCTGACCTGAATACGAAGGAGCATATCATGTTCAAAACAAACAAGGGCATCTGATCCATAGAAGTAGAGTTGTGGAAGAATATTTGGTGTAGCTTTGGAGGAGATACAAGTTTGGTGAGATCTTAGTTATCAGCGTCTTTTGATGTGCTTATAGCTTCAGTTTCACAGTTTCGTTGTTTCTGTTACAGGAGACAGGCAAAGCTGAGCCTTGGGGCTATCACTCTGCTAGGGATGGGGGAGAATTTCTCACTGAAACTTCGGGGGGCCGAGTGCCAACCCATTCGGTCCTCCGAAGGTTGTTTGGGGAGAAATTCTCCACCACCACCCCGTCCCCTGCCCCCATCCCTGGGATGGGACTTACCTTTCACGAATGTCGCTCCCGGCAGCGGGTCCCAGCGGCGGTTCGGCAGGTCTTCGTTTTGGGCGGGGGCGGCAGCTGGTCTTTCGACCCCTTATTTTCCCCGTAGTCTATGTAAATGTTTACGTAGACTACACCTGCCAAAATAAGGAACGCAAATGGCGGCGCCCATGGGCGCCTCCATTTGCATACGCACGGGGTTTTTTTTTTCACTCAGCCGCGATAGGCTACGTAAACATTTACGTAGCCTATCACGGCTGACTGCAGGGACACAAACGGTAGCGGCTATGGCCGCCACCATTTGCGTTCCGGCAGCACAGGATTCATGGCCGGAGGGATGGGGCACCTCCCCCCCGGCCAGAATTTTGGGAGGGAGTGACGGGGCGCCTCCCCCCTCACCAGAATTTCGGGGGGGAGGGATGGGGCACCTCCACCCAAGCCAGAATTTGGGGGGTGGGACGAACCGCCTCCCCCCCACCGCGAATCAACTTCCGGGTTCAAGTAAGGGACTTTCGTACATCCCTAGTCTTCGTAAATATTTACGTAGACTAAGACGGCGAAAATAAGGGGGAACGCAAATAGCATCCACCACGCCATTTGCGTTCCCCTTATTTTTGCCGTCTTAGTCTACATCAGAGCTTTCCAATCTTTTCATGTTGGCGACACACTTTTTAGACATGCATCATTTCGTGACACGATAACTCAGTTTTACTAGCAAACCGGAGGTTAAACTAACCCGTTATAAGAGATACGGACACATACTTAAATTGTAATAACAAAATGTACGGGGATGCAACATATCTCATGAAAACCATTCATTTATACTTTTTATATTTCCGTGGGAAGTGCCAGATGACTGGAGGAGGGCTAACGTTGTCCCTATCTTCAAAAAGGGTAAAAAGGAGGAACCTGGGAACTACAGACCAGTCAGTCTGACATCAATCCCTGGGAATATTCTGGAGCAGATGATAAAGTAACCCGTCTGGAAGCACCTTGACAACAATGCCGTGATTACTTGAAGCCAACATGGATTCATCAAAAACAAGTCCTGCCAGACAAATCTGATCTCATTTTTTGATCAAGTAACCTCCCTTGTAGACCATGGGAATGCTGTAGACATCATATACCTCGACTTCAGCAAAGCTTTCAACAAAGTGCTCCATGATCTCCTGATGAGCAAACTAGCTCAAAGTGGGCTAGATGAAACAACGATCCGGTGGATCCACAGTTGGCTACAGAATCGGACTCAAAGAGTGCTTATCAATGGGACCTTCTCAAACTGGGGAGAGGTAATGCGTGGGGTACCGCAGGGCTCAGTCCTGGGCGCAGTGCTCTTCAACATTTTTATGAATGACTTGGAGGAGGAGGTGCAGGGAATGCTGATCACATTTGCAGATGACACAAAATTGGGAGGGATAGCTAAAACTTTGGAAGACAGAAACAAAATTCAAAGTGATCTGGATAGACTGGAGCGCTGGGCAGAAAACAACAGAATGACATTTAATAGGAATAAATGCCAAGTTCTGCACCTAGGAAAAAGAAACCAAATGCACAGTTACAAGATGGGGGGCTCAACCACACTACAAGCGAGAAGGATCTTGGAACTGTTGTCGATCACAAGCTGAATATGAGCCAGAATGTGATGTGGCTGCAAAAAAGGCAAATGCTCTTTTGGGCTGCATTCATAGAAGCATTGCTTCCAAATCCCGGGAAGTACTAGTTCCCCTCTACTCAGCACTGGTTAGGCCTCATCTGGAGTACTGTGACCAGTTCTGGGCACCACCCTTGAAGAAGGATGCAGACAAACTGGAGAGGGTTCAGAGGAGGGCAACAAAGATGATCAGGGGACTGGAAACAAAGCCCTGTGAAGAGAGACTGAAAGAACTGGGCATGTTTAGACTTGAGAAGAGAAGACTGAGGGGAGATATGATAGCACTCTTCAAGTATTTGAAAGGTTGTCACAGAGAAGAAGACCAGGATCTCTTCTTGATCATCCCAGAGTGCAGGACACGGAATAATGGGCTCAAGTTACAGGAAGCCAGGTTCCGGCTGAACATCAGGAAAACCTTCCTGACTGTAAGAGCAATACGACAATGGAAACAATGACCTGGGGAGGTGGTGGGCTCTCCCACACTGGAGGCCTTCAAGACGAGGCTGGACAGCCATTTGTCAGGGATGCTCTGAATTGGATTCCTGCATTGAGCAGGGGGTTGGACTCGATGGCCTTGTAGGCCCCTTCCATCCCTACTATTCTATGATTCTATGATTTGTAAGATAGTAACATACATTGTTGTCATTTATGAGTAACAGTATGTAAATATGTGCAAGAATTTAATAAAGTTGAATAAAACCAATAACTACTTACCATTTTAATGGGATGTATGAGGTTGATGGGATGAACACAGCTCTTTAATATTTGGTGGAATATTAGATAAAGACACTCGCATTTCGTCAACAAGCATTTTTAAGCTTCCACCTTTCAGTGTCTTTAACTTTGCCATCTTTGAAAAGGATACTTCACAAATGTATGTAGTACAAAACTGCAGAATAATTTTTAATGCTTTTTTAGCTATGTTTGGATGAATTTTTGAAATGTGAATCCAAAAGCGGTCTAAGTCACCCTTCGATACTATAAATTGTACTGCTCCCTGTACCATCCTTCTGAAAACCAGATGCCCTAATAAGTTTGACAACTTCTTGCAGCTCCTCCATGACAACATGACGGTGACAGCCTTGGATAACCATGGCTCTCAAAGTGATCCATTCAGAGTTGGATCAGGCATTAAACAGGGATGTGTCATTGTGCCCTAGCTACCTCTTACAGTCTACTCCAGTAGCCAACTCAAGACACAGACAAAAGGATTCTTTTCAAGGCTTTAATCCTTTTACAACTTAATGACTCTTTCAGATGCTAATCACCAGTGACTAAGCAAGGAACAGCACTGGGGAAAGATAGCAGAGTAGCCTACATTCCAGGTTAGGCAGTTGGTCCCCATTTGAAGGAGAATCACGGGAAGACCCTGAACTTATGGGCTAGGGAGAGATCCTCCCTCTTTATCTTGGGTCCTTGGGACACGACCATTGCTTGCATGCAAAATGAGCGCTAAGCCTCCTTTCCGTGCCCTCCATCTGTCGTCACTCCCTGCATCAGCGTCGAGCATCCAGCAAGCCCCCCTCCAGCACTGTCTCACTGCCAGGGTCTCTATCTATCCCAGGAATGCTGGCAGGAGGAATCTCTGCCAGCTGCTGTGCCTGTGAGAGATGAGCGAGCTCTTCTCCCATGGATTGCGGTTCCTCCTCAGAATCTGAACTGCACTGGGGTTCTATCGGCTCAGTTTCCACCCTGACAGATGTGTCATTGCACCGATCTTATTTGCTATCTTCATCGCCATGATTTTACACCTTGTTGAAGGGAAATTTCCCACTGGTGTAATCATATATCGAACAGATGGAAAACTTTTTAATCTCAGTACGCTGAAAGCAAAAAGTAAGGTAATTACATCCTGTGCCATAGAACCTCAATATGCTGATGATAACATAATCTGCGCACATTCAGAGGAAGATCTCCAAACTATCCTAAACATCTTCACAGAAGCATATGAACAGCTCGGCACTTAACATCAAAAAAACCCAAAGTGCTTTACCAGCAAGCACAAACCAACCCCTCTGTTGTGCCATCAATCCAGCTTAACGGTGTGATGCTGGAAAATGTTGACCACCTGTCTTATCTTGGCAGCCATCTCTCCACAAAAGCTGAAATTCAGCATCGCCCAAGCTCTGCGACTGTAGCATTATCCCGAATGAAGCATAGAGTGCTTGAGGATTGGGACATTCACAGGGAGACCAAAAAGCTTGTTTACAAAGCCATTGTACTACCAAACTTACTGTATGCCTGTGAAACATGGACCATCTATAAATGCCACTCCCAACTTCTCAAAAAATTCCACCAACGCTGCCTCTGCTCCAAAAAATTCTGCAAAATACTTGGGAAGACGGACTAATGTGAGCATACTGGAAGAAGCAAGACCACCAGCATTGAAACAGTGATTCTCCAACATCAACTTCGCTGGATCGGCCTTGTTGTTCGATTGCCTGATTATTGTCTTCCAAAGCAGTTACTCTATTCCCAGCTTACAATGGAAAAGGGAATATTGGTAGACAGCAAAAGAGATTTAAAGATGTACTTAAAGCTAATCTAGAAAAATGTAACATAAGCATTGAAAACTGGGAAGCTCTAACTCATGAGCGTTCCAACTGGAGGTCAGCCTATATTAAACGTGCTATAGACTTTGAAGAAGCACGAGTACAGAGTGAAAGGGAGAAACGAGCTCAGAGGAAGACATGTCAAGCAAACCCTCACTGTGACCGCCTTCCAACTGGAAACCTATGTCCTCGCTGTCGAAGGCTGTGTAGATCGAGAATCGTCCTTCATAGCCACCTGCAGACCCACTGCTAGATATTAATGTGTTGATTGATCTATGTTCTATGAATGTCTAATCCTTTTAAAGAGTTATCCATATAGACTGTATCTTTGGAAGACAATCTTACTCGGTCACGAGTGATCGCCATGATGATGATGAGTAACCTATGGCTGCAAGAGCTGGACCATAAGGAAGGCTGAGCGAAGGAAGATAGACGATTTTGAACTGTGATGTTGGAGGAAAATCCTGAGAGTGCCTTGGACCTCTAGAAGATCAAACCAGTCCATACTCCAGGAAATAAAGCCAGACTGCTCCATTGAGGGAATGGAATTAAAGGCAAAACTGTAGAACTTTGGCCACATCATGAGAAGACAGAATGCCCTGGAGAAGATGCTGATGCTAGGGAAAGTGGAAGGCAAAACGAAGAGGGGCCGACCAAGGGCAAGATTCTCTTCTGAAGGTGACGGACTCAAGCTTGGAGGAGCTGGGGGTGGTGAAGGCTGACAGGAAACTCTGGCATGGGCTGGTAAATGAAGTCACAAAGAGTCGGAAGCGACTGACCGAATAAACAACAAACAGTTAAAAGTAACCCAGTCAAAATTTATTCGTTGCTCGGAAAGGAAGTCTCAAACTGTTACATTTTATTTATTTATTTATTTATTGCACTTATACCCCGCCTTTTTTCCTCTTGCAAAGAACCAAAGGCGGCTTACATTATCCTCCTCATCTCCAATTTATCCTCACAACAACAACCCTGTGAGGTGGGTTGGGCTGAGAGCGTGTGACTGGCCCAAAGTCACCCAGTGAGCTTCCATGTCTGAGTGGGCCCTAGAACCTGGGTCTCCCAGCTCCTAGACCAACACTCTTGCCACTACACCACACTGGCTCTCATAAAATGGCCTTTTAGGGATGTACGAAAGTCACTTACCTTTCACGGATTATATTGATGGTGTGGGGGGAGGCATTCCATCCCTCCCGCCAGAATCCTCGCCAGCGGGGGAGGTGTTCTGTTCCTCCCCGCCGGAATCCTCCGCAGCCTGCTGTGCTCTGCCCCTGCTCCACGGAGCAGCCGGCCAGGCCCAGCAAGGCCAGAGCCGTCCGCAGCTGGATTTCAGGCCACGGAGGGCCCTGGGGAGGGCGGGGGAAACCGTGTACGCAAATGGCGACAGCAATGGCCGCCGACTTTTGCATTCCTTATTTTTGCCCTTAATTTGCATAAATATTTACGTTGACTGTGATGGCGAAAATAAAGGGGAACGCAAATAACGTAGCGGGCACTATTTGCGTCCCTTTTTGATTTGCCGTTTTAGCCTACATAAAGCTTTACGTAGGCTAAAACGTTGAATCAAAAAGGGATACAAATAGCACCCGCTATGCTATTTGCATTCCCCTTTATTTTCGCCATCACAGTCTATGTAAATATTTATGTAGATTAATACGGCAAAAAGAAGGAACGGAAATGGCAGCGGCCGTAGCCACCACCAATTGCGTACACAGTCTTGTTTTATTTAAAACCCACCCAGCCATGATAGGCTACGTAAAGATTTATGTAGCCTATCACGTCGTTTGTTTGTTGTTGTTTTTTACAAGAGTGGAGATGGCGGCAGCGGCGGCAGCCGGTCGGAAGACCAGCCGCCCCAGCCGCCACTGCAGCTGCCGTCGGAGCTGCCGCCACCCGGATGATCCGCCCCAGGTAAGTCTCGTCCTAGGGGGGATCCACGGTGGGGTAGCAAGCCGTTCCGCCACGGTGTTCGGGGGGCTGAATGCACTGGCATTCGGCCTCACTGAGATCCGTGGCGGAATTCTCTGACATCCCTACTTTATATACAGTACTCCACACATTACTACCATGCCTAGACATCAAATGGTTACTGGTAACAGCAACCAGTAGCTGAACCATGAGTCCCAGCATACCTCGTGCCACAGCACCAATTCTACCCCTCCAGCCCTAGAGAAGAAGCTTTGTGGCCCAGCCAGGATGATTCTACCCCCGCCTCAAGAAGCTTGCGTATGCAGGCAGCCCCTTGGCTTTGGGAGTCAACAAAGCTCTGGCCAGCCTGGCATCCATCACCATCTGAAACCAGCCCAGGCATGGGAGGCAGACTGTGCCTTTTGCCCTTCGTCCTCTAACCAACCTCGACAGGTTTGATATCGTCAACTGTGTTAAGGGTTGTGAGCACTGTAACGCCTTCCTTTTCAAGTGTGAATTGTCAACTCTTTGCTGCCATGGCAGAAAGTTTTCACTACCACCACCCTTGGTTCCCATTTTCATCTGCAACATTGTCACCGATGGCTCCATTCTGGGCAAGAAATTCCTGAAGGGCGTTCGCAAGGACAGCAGTACTCTAGGCTTTGCTTCCTGGCATGCACCCCTCAAGATTGCACAGCCACAAGATCCCAATCCATTTATGTTCAGAGTGCAAGGGTCACTTTGCTATCCAATGAGCACTGTGTGGTCAGATGCGCCTCCAAGCTATGGCCAGCTGTACATCCTTGACACCGATGAGGCCACTATGGCTCAACAGCACACTGGGCTGCACCTTGCTGGAGCCCCTCACTAACTTGCTACTCAATGTTTACCCATGCGCTACTGAGAACTGGCAGGTCAGTGAAGTCCTTGAGCACGAGAACTCTGCTGCATTTGCTATTCCTATGGACGTATCATTATGCTTCCTTCACGATGGCAGAATGATGAAGTTTCTGGCTCAGTCTGTAAGATCTAATATTCCCCATGTCTCTGAAATTGCTTCTGTGTTCTTAGCTTGGATGGCTTTCCTCTGGCTGATCGTTATCTATATGGGCGGTATAGAAATTAATTAAATAAATAAATAAATAAATAGAATACACCTCTCTTCTGCCATGGACAACGCTATGTTGTCAATGGTCACATGCACTCATTGGGAAACCTTAAGAATCAAATGACTGATGGACCGGAACGAGGACATTACAGGGGCATCCCTGGAGTTGACACCAAGAACACAGTTTTTAAGGACGTTTTTAAAAGATCAAAGATGTAACACTTGGGATGTTTCAAATAATAAAGTTAGTTACCTTAAACTTATCTTTACATTTCATTTTTCTCTGCTAACTGGGGGTCATAACTAACCAATTCGTTGAATATAATTTAGTTCTTCCCGAACAAGATGATGCACAGCTCTGATGAGCTCACTGGAAGTACTAATAGGGGGAGATCCTTCCGTTGTATGGCAACCACCATTCGTTCTTTGATCACTGGTAATCCTGGCTGGCAAACTCCCCCAAGTAGTGTGCACCTTCATGCAAATAAGGAATGGGGAAGATGTGGCCCTCCTGACGATCTCGGACTGCAACACCCATAATTTTTCCCCATGGGCTACGCTAGTTTGGGCTGTTGAATGTGCAGTCCAGTGCAGTCCACTGCTATCTGGAGGGCCACACGTTTCCAAACACTAGTATACATCCTGAGAGATTTTCTTGATCTTGGCTCTTTTATGTGAGTTTTTCGAATACAGGCGAGGCCAGGCTCACCTTTCCCCCTTGCCAACCAGAAGATGGAGCTGCCTGTGTGACTTCTCACAAACATGTTTTTCCCCAGTTCTGCAGCTCGCCTCGAGGCACTCAGAGAATCCATGAAGTTGAAGCTGTGCAGCTTCCCCTGATCATTATCCAAAACATAGTGATCTATTCTGAATCTTGCCAAAGCTCAAGAGATGTTTTGCTTCCTGTTTTCCTTGGAGACCAATGATGTAAACATCAGAATGAAAGGCAGCTCCAGGAACCCTCCTGCACCATGCCTGAAAATCTTGGTGAATAAAAATCTCCTGTGCTCCCGAGAGCCTGGGCTCAGATTTAGACAGGCCGAGATGTCCATGCCTGTTGTGTAGTTTAGTACAGCACCTCCCATCGCTGCCTATGGCCCAGAATTGGATGTCGTTGTAAAGACACTGCAGCCTCGATCTCGCAAGACTTTTCTCTCGTCTCCTGATTAGCTGGCTGTGGAGGTGAAAGGACTCTCAGAAAGCAGGAACAGCAGGAGGGAGGCAGACCCAGAATGATGTCGTTGCTGCTCCTGCTGTTGCTCCTGCTGTTGCTCCTGCTTCCTTATGCGGTAGGGGTGGACGAAAGTCCCTTACCTGTCCTCGAAGGATGTTCGCGGTGGGGGGGAGGTGATTTGCTGCTCCCCCCGTGAACTTCAGGCTGGGGGGGAGGCTTCCCGCCTCCCCCGGCCGCGAACTCGAACGTTTTTTTAAAAAAAAGATTTACGTAGACTACGGCGAAAAGAAGGGCAATGCAAATAGCGTTGATTGTTCGCCGGGAGGGACATTCGGCGAAGGTAAGTCCCGTCCCGGGGGGGGGTGCGGGTTGCGGGGGGGGGTTCGGAGGATTTCCCCCCAAAACTTGTTCGGGGGGCCGAACACGTTGGTGCTCGGCCCCCCGAAGTTTCAGGGAGAAATTCTCCGCCATCCCTATTTTGCGGCCGGTCAACTGCAGGAGACAGACTGCCTGAGGACTCAGAAGAAAGAGCAAGAGTTAGGGTCCTATTATTACCAGCCAGGAGACTACCTCATCAGTGGAGTCCTGTCTTCACAGTATTTCTATCGCAACAAACCATACGTTTTCTCTGAGTCCCCTTTAACCAGGGTTGTCATGTAAGTGATGCTGATGATGTAATGCTTCCAAATCCGCACTCCGGATAAGATAGATAAGATGGATAAGAGGGCACAGTTAATCTATGACATCTCCTCCCCATATTACTCACTTTTAAGTCTCTATGGGTGATATTCAGTAACAAAAGCTTGCAAAGCTAAAAGAGAAGTGCTTTTAAGATAATTTTGGGGAAAGGAGAGAGTGAAGCTGAACTCAAACCATAAGTGAAATCCCTTGAAACACATAGAACTATAAAGGCAGGAAGAAGGAGACCCGTGGACCCGTGCAGGCCCATGCCCACACGGGTGCACACAGAGGACCTGAAATTAGCATTTCTTCATAGCATTTACTTACTTTTAAATATGCCAGCCTACTTTACCATCATTTGATTGGTCAGTACATACCTACTACATGTCCCTCCAGACACTTTTCATTGGGATGTCAGAGAATTTTGCCACGAATCTCAGGGGGGCTGAATGCCAGCGCATTCGGCCCCCTGAAATCGGTGGCGAAATGGTCTGCCCCCCCGCACCCCCGTGACGGGACTTACCTTTGGCGAATATCCCTGGCGGCGGTGGCTCTGGCCACGGTTCGGCAGCTGTTCAGCGGCGGTTCGGCGGCAGTTTGGCGGCGGTTCGGCCGCGGTTCAGTGGCGGTTCGGCGGCGGTGGCCACCAGTCTTCCGACCGGCAGCCGTGTAGTAAAAATGTAACCTAAAAGCCATTGTATGTGTCTTAAGCAGCACGTAGTATTGTAAGAGTTGCGCATGCCTGGAATGAGCAGACAGTAACCCTCAGATAAGGTTGCTAAGCAAACTTCTGGCAACCAATCAAAAGTAACACACTGGCTAAGGAATGCAAGCTGAGGTGATAAAACTGTGGCGCGGGGGTTGCCCAGGGTCGACTATGCTTTTGAGCGTGAGCTCCTCTGTTGAACTGTTTGCAAACAATAAAATCCAGTTGGACCCAGCCTGAAGTTGACTCTCCTCTTTGGGGCAAATTGGACTAGCCTCCAGGGGGCGAAACTAGCATTTTGTGCAACAAACTGGCGAGTAGTCAGGAGTCCCTTGGACCACCCTGGGGTCAAACGACAGAACTGGCGAAGGTGCCTGTGGGGCGCGCCGGACCGCCTTTGAGGTCTGCCACGTAACCAGAGAACGGGGGTCGGGACACCCAGGAGGTTAAAGGCATGGACTCCATTGATTGAGTCAACCAGGCTGAATGGGTCTGAAGAGATGGCACTAGGGTGCTGGGCAGAGTAAGTACTTGATTTCCCTTCTGTCTTTCTGTTTGAGTTGCCTTCGGAGCGTCTGAGGTTTGTCAGACTCTGTGTAAACGTCTGAGGTTTGTCAGACTCCGTGTAAGTGTCGGAGGTTTGTCAGGCTCCGTGTATGGTTTCAAATAGAGGTAGGCACAATGGGGGCAGGTAGCTCCCGTTTAGAAAGCTCTGCCACTCCCTTGGGATGCATGCTAAAGAACTTTAGCAAAGTCAAGCGTCTGAGGTTTGTCAGACTCCGTGTACTAAGATGTCGAAAGGCAAGCTGGTTACACTCTGTCAATTGGAATGGCCAGCATGTGGAATTAGTTGGCCAGACATAGGATCCTTTGGTGTAAATCTTGTAAATGCTGTATATAAAAATGTGGTGAATAATGGGCAATGGGATCAATTCGCCTATATTGATGGTTGGTTGAATTGGTGCGGAAAGAATCCCCCTTAGTTACAGAAGGGTAAATGTGTAAATGTGTTACTGGCAAAGGACCACAGGGGCAAGAGACCCCGGGTGGTGTCTGAATCAAGTAGTAAGAGATAAATTTGCCTCAGGGAAGGTGAGGTTATCAGCACTTGGATGAGTGCCGACCAAAATCCACTGAAGGCGAGAAAAGGTTGAATATAAAGTTCAGTATTGTAAAGTCATGATGGTATGCTCCGAGGTGAAGCCCAAAGCCCCTGTTCTCCCCGATTCAAGCCCCACAGAAGGAGCTTGAAGACTGGGAGACCCTGCCCAAGGTGCCCTGAGCTCCCCCCGGTCTGATTCGGTCTGTTAGGTTGGGAGGAGAGGTTGTTGGGGGAGGGAGGGGGCCCTCCAGAGACAATTTGTCTGCCACCATATCCAAGTTTGTTAGAAGAAGCAAAAGCAATTAAAAAAGTTGCAACTTCTGAAGAAAGAGAGTTGTTTGATGACTTAAAGACTGTGGCAAAATCAAGAAACAAAGACAGAGCAAGTTCTTAAAATATCAGGGTCTGTGTAAGCTTCTCTCTGTCAGCCTGCTCAGAGAAGAGCCAAGGGGGACTTGCCTAACCCCCTGCTGGTTTAGCCTTAGCAAGCAGAGAGGCTGGAAGGTGTCTGTGAGGACCTGACAAAAGAGTGAGATTTGCAAAAAACAAACAAACAAGAAAAGCATCACAGCTGAAAAGCTGAGCAGCACTGCTCTGTTGTTATCTGTGGAGGAATCTAGAAGAGGTGTAAGGTTACACCTTCCCCATTCGAACTGATGAAGAGACACAGAGCTTTTGTTAAAAACATCCCTTCTTTATGGCCCAAAGCCTTCTTTGTTAGAGGCACTCTGCACATGGACTGGAACTTTAGACAGTTAAAGACTTGCCATAAAAAGTACTGTGAGGCTTGTCATAGCCTTAAACTCCCGTTGTTGTAGATTGTGTGTTTGTTTGTGATCAGCTCAGTGTACAGTTTGATTTGTGATTTCAACACTCAGATTAAAAAGCTGCATTTGACTGAAAGAACTGGGTATATTTAGCCTTGAGAAGAGAAGACTGAGAGGAGATCTGATAGCACTCTTCAAGTACTTAAAAGGTTGTCCCAGAGAGGAAGGCCAGGATCTCTTCTCAATCATCCCAGAGTGCAGGACACGGAATAATGGGCTCAAGTGACAGGAAGCTGGATTCCAGCTGAACATCAGGAGAAACATCCTAACTGTTAGAGCAATACGACAATGGAACCAATTACCTGGGGAGGTGGTGGGCTCTCCCACCCTGGAGGCATTCAAGACGAGGCTGGACAGCCATCTGTCAGGGATGCTCTGATTTAGATTCCTGCACTGGGCAAGGGGTTGGACTCCCTTACAAGGGGCCTTGTAAGCCCCTTCCAACCCTACTATTCTATAATTCTATGATTTCCAAGGCTTTGATTTCATTTACCCTAATGAAGCATACAGATACAAATTGCTCGAGATTCATAGACTACAAAGGAAACAGCCTTCAAAAAGTTCAAAGAGAAACTACGAAAGTTAGTTTCCCTTTAAAAAGGGGGGCAGCAAATTCTCTTAACTTAAGAGGTGAGAGAGAGAGAGTCCCCCACTCTCCCGTGATACTTCTAAGCCCAGCTGTGTTTCTGAAGCCTAAGAAAGTTCCTGCCCCATGTGTTCCAGCTCTTTCTCAAAATCTGAACTGTTCTGACGTTCCATTTGCTCAGAGGCAAACCTGACACTCTGCCAAAACTCATGCAGTGTGGAGTTGCTGATGCAAAAATGGTGGCTTGGAACTCTTTCCACATATGAGAACGCCCTTCCCTTGATTTTGATAGGCCTTGACCATGCAGTCAGAGGAGCAGTATAATGGTTAGATCTGCTCCACCATGCCCTACTATACAAAACAAATGTTTTCCAGTCATGGTGTTAGATCTTAATGATATGAAAAAGGTATAAAAGAAGGCAGAAGAAAGTAGCAGACAAAAAGGCTTAAAAAAAAGAAAGAAAGCTTATTCCAAATGTGTGTCGTTGAAATTAGTAAGATCTAAGCAAGCGATTCTCTGTCGAAGCAATGGCAAACAGCCTAACTTGCAGAGAAAACAAAGAGTTAAAACTGGTGCATGGCACAGAGAATTTGAAACATGATTTGCAGAACAGGCAAGCCAAAAGATAAGTGTGCCTGTTACAAGAGGGAGGCTATAGTAGCCATAAAAAGGGGTGAAGCCCCCGTATGAAGCTTTAACAAAAATATTACCCACTAGAAGTGGACAATTAAAATAAAAAAGGCTTTTCTTAAATTGAAGCAAGCCTTAATATCACCACCTGCTTTAGCCTTATCAGACCCCAGATCATGAAGTTTTTAGAGCTATGGTGCACATGAGAGCACATAAAAAAGTGCCATTCCTGGAAAAAGGAAAAGGCAATGCTGGCAGCCACCATGGGCGGAGATATAAACAGCAGCTTGAGAGCACAGAAGCGACGGGGGGGGGGGGGGCAGAAAAGGAAAGGGCCGACCGGAGCTCAATAAATGTGTGTATTGCCAAGAGAAAAGACATTGGAAGAAAGATTGTCCAGAGCTGAAAGAAAAAGGAGACTCACCCTGAAGGCTGCCAAATGCTGGCAGAGTCCTCCAGTGTCAGGGATGCTAGCTGAAGGGCCACCACCCTACGAACAAACGCTGGGGAGAATCCCAAGGTAAAAGTAAGGGTTGGTGGCAAGGACTGTAAAGCCCTAGTAAGATACTGGAGCCACATTTTCTATGATCCCTGTGAAGCCCCCTGGGTGAGAGAAAGTGGAAAGCATGTAACTATAAAAGGAATTAAAGGGGAAAAAAATAAACTAAATTGCCCATGTGTAAGCCCCTCCTCACGAAGACTGGAAATAACATACTGGAACATGCCTTTGTAGTTTCATCTGCATACCTGGTTGCCCTCTTGGGGCGGGACTTGTTAACAAAACTGCAAGCTAAAATCTTCTTCATTGATAATCAGATTGTAGTACAGCTGCCAGCAATGCAGGGCTCAAATTAGCAGATGGCCCTTCAAGCAATCAAGATTGTGTCAGAGGCCAAAGGGACTGAGATTTTAGAGAATGTTAATCCATGTGTGTGGGCAGACAGAACCCCTGCCCGACCAAATGCATAACACAAATTAAAATCTTCTTTAAAAAGGGAGAGCCCTGTGTGCGTAAGGCAGTATCCTCTGAAAAAAGCCACCTGTGCAGGCTTGAAGCCGCTCATTGAGAAGTTCAAAAATTATGGTTAGTTAATAAAGGGATCATCCCCCTTTAACACCCTGATTTTGAGTGCGCCCAAGGCAGATAGCACCTCCTTCAGGTTAGACCAAGACCTGAGAACAGTGGCTGACTGCCCTTTGTGCCTCAAAAATGATTCAAAGATGTTTGAGCCCCCAGCTCAAATGAGAAGTCACCCATGCGCTTACTATCCTTTTCAGAAATTTCAAATCGACTTTTCAGAGTTGCCCCAGACTCATGGCTATCGGTACCTGCTAGTAATGATAAAAGCAATTGACTGCACCACTCAGACAGTAGCCAAGATCCTGTTAAAAAGTAATCCCTAAGCTCTTGTTACCTAAAGAGAGTGAATCAAATCAGGGGCCCCATTTTGTTGAACAAGTGACGCAAGTAGTGGCCCAGGCATAACAAACTAACTAGAAGCTACACCCCCCTTGGAAACCTCAATCTACAAGTCAAGTTGAGAAGAAGAACTGCGCCTTAAAGACAATGCTCACTAGAATTTGTTTAAAAATTAAGTTGAAAGGCCACAGGCCTTGCCAATCACCTTGACTCGAGTACGGTACGCCCCCAAGAGAAGTATTAAATTGACACCCTTTAAACGTTCTATAAGCGCCCACCTCGGATATTACCTATGGCTGACAGCTTAAATGTAAATTTAGAAGTAAGAGTTTTAAGATTCAAGATTTTGTTACTGCCTTGCAGTCTGTTTTGTTTTCACAGGTTTGCGACACCGCACCAATCCTGGCCTTTAGATGCTCCAGTGCATAATCTCAGTCCCAGTGATTGGGTGCTAATCCAGTCCTAGAAAGATGAACCACCTACCAAGAAGCAGAAGTGTCTGTTTCAGATCCTACTTACCACTCCCATTGCTATGAAAGTCTCCAAAGAAAAGAAGTGGATTCATCACACTGAATAAAGGCATCACCTGCACCAGAGAGGGTCACACCGGAAGCTGACCCACCTGAAGGTCACCGGTGGAATAATGAACCCCTGAAAGGACTCAAGGAGCTCTACAGAAAGAGGGCGCTCTCGTTTCAAGGGTTCCTGATGAACGGAACAAAACTGAGTTCCAAAAGTTCAAAAAACTGTGTTTTTGTTGTCAACATTGTAGTAGCTAGAACAAGGGCGTCCCAGGCCTCACTTGCTGTTTAGAGAAAAGTGTCAATGCCACAGCGATAATAGTTTGCGCCTTTAAGTGCATAGTCCACCGCGGGACCAAAGAAAGTATAAATTTGAGAAAAGCCTTTTGAGGGGGGAATTGTAGTAAAAATGTAACCTAAAAGCCATTGTAAGTGTCTTAAGCAGCACGTAGTATTGTAAAAGCTGCGCATGCCTGGAATGAGCAGACAGTAACCCTCAGATAAGGTTGCTAAGCAAACCTCTGGCAACCAATCAAAAGTAACACGCTGGCTGAGGAATGCAAGCTGAGTGATAAAACTGTAGTGCGGGGGTTGCCCAGGGTCGACTCTGCTTTTGAGCGTGAGCTCCTCTGTCGAACTGTTTGCAAACAATAAAATCCAGTTGGACCCAGCCTGAAGTTGACTCTCCTCTTTGGGGCAAATTGGACTAGCCTCCAGGGGGCGAAACTAGCATTTTGTGCAACAGCCGCCACCACCATTTCCAGTAAAAAAAAAAAAAAAAAGTGATAGGCTACGTATAGATTTATGTAGCCTATCACGGCTAGATTTTAAAAAAATACCGTGATAGGCTATGCAAATGTTTACATAGCCTATCACGGCTGATTGAAAAACAAAAACAAGAAACCGCGCGTATGCAAAAACCCATGGGCGCCGCCATTCCCATTCCTTATTTTGGCATGTGTAGTCTACGTAAATATTTACATAGACCACGGCGAAAATAAGGGGAATGCAAATAGTGTAGCGTCTAGCATTGCCATTTTGATCTCCCTCTCAAACACCAGAAAACATGGCATGATGCAGAAAACAAAATGAAAACAAGGCCTACAATGGTGGCTAATGACTTGCATACATGTTAAAAAGGGTTATTTTTTTAAAAAAAATATTCCACCATCCCCAACACAGGAGGAATCGGAAATCATCAATGTTTTAGACTTAAAAAAGTGTTTTTTTTCTTCACAAACTCAGATCCAAACAAGGTCACTGAAACATACTCCCCAAGTCTCTTTGGACAGAGAGACTTTTTGGACTTTTTTTTTTTAAATGGTTGTGGCCGTATTGATTTCCCTCTCAAGCACCAGAAAATATGGCATGATGCAGAAAAGCAAATGAAAACAAGGCCTACAATGGCTGCAGGTTTTCTCCCCTTCCTCCTCAACATCAAAAATCAAAAAGTGAGAGGAGATCCTATTGACTTGCATACAAATTAAAAGCATTATTTTTGAAAAAAGTTTTCCACCATCACCACTACATGCGGAATAGCAAAGCATCAATGTTTAATACTTAAAACAAACAAACAAAAGTTTTGTTTTTTCTCCACAAACTCAGATCCAAAAAAGGTTGTTGGAACAAACTCTCAAAGTCGCTCTGGACAGAGAGAGGGGTTTGTTCATTTGCTTGCTTGCTTGCTTTTTCTCTTTATCCTGCTGTTTCTCTCCCCATTGTTCACCAATAGACCTGGAAATTTCATGGCATGTAAACTCAACACTTCTTCTGGCACCTGAAATTTTCAAAAACAGTGGTGAAACCATTCTGAATGATACCCCAAACCTATTAGGATTCTACATGACAGAATAATGGTATTTACTGATAAGCCTTAACAAAAGAGACGTGTGTGTGTGTGTGTGTGTGTGTGAGAGAGAGAGAGAGAGAGAGATTACCTCTCTAAGTATAGTCAGACAGACACTTATGTCCTTCATCCTTGCAATCTGCCAACATCCCCGCTCAAGGAATGTGGTACAAATATCTCCATCTTTCCTTTCATCAGGTAAATGGATATTGAATTACCTTGCAACACAGGTATGTTTGCTGCTCCCTATGAATGTCCAAAGCATTATGTGATGACCAGCTCCACTGGGATTGAAAAACCATGAAAAAAGTATTTGAGGGTATAAAAGAAAGAAACTGAGATTTGTTTTTGTTCAATGGAGAACGACAGCACAAGGCATTGCACTTAATTTTTATTTATTTTTTGCAGTTTCCACACTACAAGGCACTGGCACATCCTGTATTTCATGTTTGCCATTCAGGAGATCAACCGGAACCCCAGGCTCTTACGCAACATCACCCTGGGCTACAACATCTACAAGTCCTTCTTCGATGGAAGAGCCACCTCCTACGCCATGCTGCAGCTCCTTGCTGGGGGTGAAAGCAACATGCCACTTTACAGCTGCTGGAGGAAGAATCACCTGCTGGCCGTCCTTGAAGGGGCTGAATCGGACCTCTCCCTCCACATTTCCTCCACGTCAAGCATCTACAAAATCCCAAAGGTGTGAATGGGGAGCGGACAGGAGGCCAGGTTCATAGAAAGGAGAGCTGAGCCTTGGTTGGGCTCAGCTCTCGCTCTTCAGTCCTTGTGCCTCCTGAGCATAATGGTTCTCTGGAGTGTGTGTTGGAGGTGAGTCATGGCAGTGGTGGAGCTCTGGGATGGGAGGCCAGGCATCCCTGGGGGCAGGGATGGCAGGAGACCATGGAAGCTGTACTAAACATAGCCTATCACGGCAAAAAAACAGGAACGCAAAGGGCGGCCACCATAGCCACCCCCATTTGCATCCGCAGGCTCTGCATGAATGCAAATGCACCTGGCTGACGGCTCTGCTGAGTCGCTGCAGAGCAAAGCCAGCTGCGTTAGGATTTCCGTACCTCCCTCCCACTGGGAATCATCTTCGAAAAGGTAAGTGACTTTCGTACATCCCTACCAACAACTGCCGAGCTCCTGAATTCTGAACTATCGCCAGCTTTTGGAGCAGCCTTGAGGGCAGCCCCACATAGAGTGCATGGCAGTAATCCAGTCTTCAGGTTATTAGCACCTGTACCATGGTGAACAAGCTACCACATCCAGGAGAGGCCGTAGCTGGCGAACCAGCTGAAGTTGGCAAAAGACACTCCAAGGTGGATGGGCCACGTGGGCCTGCAGGAACGATGGATGTCGGACTCCCCCCAGATTACAAACCTGATCTTTGAAAGGGAGTGCAGCCCCATCCAGAAGAGGCAATGGCCCTATCTCCTGGACTTGGGAACCAGGGACCCACAGGGCTTCCGTCCTCTTCCAAATCCCCTCATGACTACTCCGAGTGAATTCATACAGATGTTGAGCAATATTGGGGACAAGATGGTGCCCTTTGGAACCTTGTAACACAACTGCCAAGGGGTCAAGGAATGGACACCCAACATTACTCCCTCAAATCAGCCCATAGTTTGACTGAAACCATTGTAAGTAAATTCTTCCGATGCCCTTCCCACAGCGTCGATCCAGCAGGGAACCATGGTCCATGGTACCCAAAGCCGATGAGAGATGGAGCAGAATTAGCAGAGTGGCATTCCCCCTGTCCCTCTCTTGATATAGATAGGGTTGGCAGAGAATTTCTCCGTGAAACTTCGGGGGGCTGAGCGCCAACGTGTTCGGCCCCCCTAACAGGTTTCGGGGAGAAATCCTCCGAACCCCCCCGCACCCCGCACCCCCCCCGGGATGGGACTTACCTTCACCGAATGTCCCTCCCGGGGGCGGGTCCGGCCGGCGGTTCGGCGGGTGTTCGAGCGGGGCAGGAACAGCAGCCGGTCTTTCGACCGGCTGCCGCCGCCGCCATTGCAATCAAAGAAAAAAAAAAACGCCCCCTGATAGGCTACGTGACGATTCACATAGGCTATCACGGCTAGATTTGCAAAGTCAGCCATGATAGGCTACGTCAATCGTCATGTAGCCTATCAGGGGTGACTTAAAAAAAAAAAAAAAAGCGCGTACGGATAATGGCGGCCCCCATAGGGAGCCGCCATTCGCGTTCCTTATTTAGTCGCTGTAGTCTACATAAATGTTAATGTAGACTTCGGCGAAAATAAGGGCAACGCTATTTGCGTTGCCCTTATTTTCGCCGAAGTCTACATTAACATTTATGTAGACTACAGCAACTAAATAAGGAACGCGAATGGCTGCTCCCTATGGGGGCCGCCATTAGCGTACGCACTTTTTTTTTTTTTAAAGTCACCCGTGATAGGCTACGTGACGATTGACGTAGCCTATCATGGCTGACTTTGCAAATCTAGCCGTGATAGGCTACGTGAATCGTCACGTAGCCTACCAGGGGGCGTTTGTTTTTTTTAAAAAAAAACTTTCGTGTTCGCGGCCGGGCGAGGCGGGAAGCCTCCTCCCCGGCCTGAATTTCGGCTGGGGTGAGGCGGGAAGCCTCCCCCCCGGCCTGAACTTCGCAGGGGGAGCAGCGAAGCGCCTCCTTCCCACCGCGAACGTCCTTCGACGACAGTTAAGGGACTTTTGTCCACCCCCAGATATAGATCATCCAGCAGAGCAACCAAGGCTGATTCGGTCCTTTGACCAGGTCAAAACCCAAAGTGGGTTTCTTTTGTTCTCAGGTGGCCCCTTAATTGCTGTAATTCTTGAATAACGCTCCTGTGTGCTCCCCAAACAGAATCTAGAACATCGTTGTGGGTGGGGATAAATCTAACCTTGTCCGTAGGCTCACACGAGGCAGCGAGCAGGTCTAATGTTCATTGATTGGTTCCTGAAGTGTATCACTCTACGGTGCTTTGAATACGTGTAAAGGACCCCATCCAAGGCAAACCATTCAACATCACAGTAATTCAAGTCTATGCCCCAACCACTGAGGCCAAGGAAGCTGAGCTTGATCGGTTCTATGAAGACCTACAACACCTTCTAGAACTAACACCAAAAAAAGATGTCCTCTTCATCATAGGGGATTGGAATGCTAAAGTAGGAAGTCAAGAAATCACCGGGATAACAGGCAGGCATGGCCTTGGTGTACAGAATGAAGCAGGACAAAAGCTAATAGAGTTTTGCCAAGAGAACATGCTGATCATAGCAAACACTCTTTTCCAACAGCACAAGAGGCGACTCTACACATGGACATCATCAGATGGTCAATATCGAAATCAGATTGATTATGTCCTTTGCAGCCAAAGATGGAGAAGCTCCATACAGTCAGTCAAAACAAGACCTGGAGCTGACTGTGGCTCAGATCATGAGCTGCTTCTTGCAAAATTTCGGCTTAAATTGAAGAACGTCGGGAAAACCACTAAACCGTTCAGGTATGACCTAAATCATATCCCTGATGAATATACAGTGGAGGTGAGGAATAGATTTCAGGGATTAGACCTGATAGACAGAGTGCCTGAGGAACTATGGACGGAGGTGCGTAACATTGTTCAGGAGGCAGCAACTAAATCCATCCCAAAGAAAAAGAAATGCAAGAAAGCCAAGTGGCTGTCTGATGAGGCTTTACAAGTAGCTGAGGAAAGAAGGGAAGCGAAAAGCAAGGGAGAAAGGGGAAGATATACCCAACTGAATGCAGAGTTCCAGAGAATAGCAAGGAGAGACAAGAAGGCCTTCTGAAATGAACAATGCAAAGAAATCAAGGAAAACAACAGAATGGGAAAGACTAGAGATCTCTTCAAGAAAATTGGAGATCTCAAGGGAACGTTTTGTGCCAAGACGGGCATGATAAAGGACAAAGAAGGCAGGGACCTAACAGAAGCAGATGAGATTAAGAAGAGGTGGCAAGAATACACAGAAGAACTATACAGGAAAGATCTGAATGTCCCTGATAGCCATGAGAGTGCGCTCACTGAACTTGAGCCGGACATCCTCGAGAGTGAAGTCAAGTGGGCCTTAGGAAGCATTAGTAACAACAAAGCTAGCAGAGATGACAATATTCCAGATGAGCTATTTAAAATCCTAAAAGATGATGCTGTTAAAGTGCTGCATTCAATATGCCAACAAACCTGGAACACTCAACAGTGGCCACAAGACTGGAAAAGGTCAGTTTACATTCCAATTCCAAAGAAGGGCAACGCCAAAGAGTGTTCAAACTACCGCACAATTGCGCTCATTTCACATGCCAGCAAGGTGATGCTCAAAATCCTACAAGCTAGGCTTCAGCAGTATGCGAACCGAGAACTACCGGAAGTACAAGCTGGGTTTCGAAGAGGCAGAGGAACTAGAGATCAAATCGCCAACATTCGCTGGATCATGGAGAAAGCAAGAGAATTCCAGAAAAACATCTATTTCTGCTTCATTGACTACGCTAAAGCCTTTGATTGTGTGGATCACAACAAACTGTGGCAAATTCTTAAAGTGATGGGAGTACCAGACCACCTTACCTGACTCCTGAGAAACCTGTACGAGGGTCAAGAAGCAAGAGTAAGAACCGGACATGGAACAACCGAGTGGTTCAAAATTGGGAAAGGAGTACAACAAGGCTGCATATTGTCACCCTGCTTATTTAACTTATATGCAGAGTACATAATGAGAAATGCCAGGTTGGATGAATCAGAGGTCGGAATTAAGATTGCTGGGAGAATTATCAACAACCTCTGATATGCAGACGATACCACCCTAATGGCAGAATGCGAAGAGGATCTCAAGAGCCTCTTGTTGAGGGTGAAAGAGGAGAGTGCAAAAGCTGGTTTGAAACTCAACATTAAAAAAACAAAGTTCATGGCATCTGGCCCCATCACTTCCTGGCATATAGAAGGGGAAGAAATGGAAGCAGTGACAGATTTTACTTTCTTGGGCTCCAAGATCACCGCAGACGGTGACTGTAGCCAAGAAATTAAAAGACGCTTGCTCCTTGGGAGGAAAGCTATGGCCAACCTAGACAGCATAGTAATAAGCAGAGACATCACCTTGCCGACAAAGGTCCGACTAATCAAAGCTATGGTTTTCCCAGTAGTAATGTATGGCTGTGAGAGCTGGACTATAAGGAAGGCTGAGCGCCGAAGAATTGATGCTTTCGAACTGTGGTGCTGGAGAAGACTCTTACAAGTCCCCTGGACTGCAAGGAGGTCAAATCAGTCCATCCTAACGGAAATCAACCCTGAGTGCTCATTGGAAGGACAGATAATGAACCTGGAGCTCCAATATTTTGGCCACCTAATGCGAAGAGAAAACTCCCTGGAAAAGACCCTGATGCTGGGAAAGACTGAAGGCAAAAGGAGAAGGGGACGGCAGAGGATGAGATGGCTAGATAGCATCACGGATGCAATGAATATGAACTTGAGCACGCTCCGGGAGAGAGCGCAGGACAGGAAGGCCTGGCGTGCTATGGTCCATGGGCTCACGAAGAGTCGGACACGACTGAACAACAACAACAAAGCAAGGAACAGCACTGGGGAAAGATAGCAGAGTAGCCTATGCTCCAGGCTAGGCAGTTGGCCCCCATTTAAAGGAGAATCACAGGAAGACCCTGAACTTATGGACTAGGGAGAGATCCTCCCTCTTTCCCTTGGGTCCTCGGGACACGACTGTTGCTTGCGCGCAAAACGAGTGCTACATTTCCTTTCTGCATCCTCCATCGGCGTCACGCGCCCAGCAAGCCCCCCCCCCCACTCTCTCACTGCCAGGTTCACTATCTATCCCAGGAATGCTGGCAGAAGGAATCTCTGCCAGCTGCTGTTCCTGTGAGAGATGAGCAAGCTTCTTTCCCATGGATTGCGGTTCCTCTTCAGAATCAGAACTGCTCTGGGGTTCTATCGGCTCAGTTTCCACCCTGACAGATGCGTCATTGCGCCGATCTTATTCGCTATCTTCATCGCTATGATTTTTCACCTTGTTGAAGGGAAATTTCCCACCGGTGTAGAAATCATACATAGAACAGAAAACTTTTTAATTTCAGTAGGCTGAAAGCAAAAAGTAAGGTAATTACATCCTGTGTCATAGAACATCAATATGCTGATGATAACATAATCTACGCACATTCAAAGGAAGATCTCCAAACTATCCTAAATGTCTTTGCAGAAGCATATGAACAGCTCGGCCTCTCGCTTAACATCAAAAACCCCCAAAGTGCTTTACCAGCAAGCACAAACCAACCCCTCTGTAGAGCTATCAATCCAGGCTAACAGTGTGATGCTGGAAAATTGACCACCTTTCATAACTTGGCAGCCATCTCTCCACAAAAGCTGACATCGATGCTGAAATTCAGCATCGCCCGAGCTCTGTGACTGTAGCATTCTCCCGAATGAAGCGTAGAGTGTTCGAGGATTGGGACTTTCGCAGGGAGACCAAAATGCTTGTTTACAAAGCCATTGTACTACCAACCTTACTGTATGCCTGTGAAACACGGATCATCTATAAATGCCACTCCCAACTTCTTGAACAATTCCACCAACGCTGCCTCCGCTCTGAAAAATTCTGCAAATTACTTGGGAAGACAGACGGACTAATGTGAGTGAACTGGAAGAAGCAAAGACCACCAGCATTGAAACCATGATTCTCCAACATCAACTTCGCTGGATCGGCGATGTTGTTAGAAAGCCTGATTATCGTTTTCCAAACATGTCACTCTATTCCCAGCTTATTAATGGGAAACGGAATATTGGTGGGCAGCAAACGAGATTTAAAGATGTTCTTAAAGCTAATCTAGAAAAATGTAACATAAGCATTGAAAACTTGGAAGCTCTAACTCATGAGTACTCCAACTGGAGGTCAGCCTATATTAAAGGTGCTATAGACTTTGAAGAAGCACGAGTACAGAGCGAAAGGGAGAAACGAGCTCAGCGGAAGGCATGTCAAGCAAACCCTCACTGTGACCGCCTTCCAGCTGGAAACCTATGTCCTTGCTGTGGGAGGCTGTTTAGATCCAGAATCGGCCTTCATAGCCACCTGCAGACCCACTGCTAGAGATTAATGTGTTGATTGACCTATATTCTATGAATGCCTAATCCTTTTAAAGAGTTATCCATATAGACTCTATCTTTGGAAGACAATCTTACCCGGTCACGAGTGATCGCCATGATGATGATGAGTAACCTATGGCTGCAAGAGCTGGACCATAACGAAGGCTGAGCGAAGGAAGATAGATGCTTTTGAACTGTGGTTTTGGAGGAAAATCCTGAGAGTGCCTTGGACTGCTAGAAGATCAAACCAGTCCATACTCCAGGAAATAAAGTGCTCACTTTAGGGAATGATATTAAATGTGAAACTGAAGTGCTTTGGCCACATCATGAGAAGACAGAATGCCCTGGAGAAGATGCTGATGCTAGGGAAAGTGGAAGGCAAAAGGAAGAGGGGCTGACCAAGGGCAACATGGATGGATGCTATTCTGGAGGTGACGGACTCGACATGGGGGAGCTGGGGGTGGCGACGGCCGACAGGAAACTCTGGCGTGGGCTGGTCCATGAATTCACGAAGAGTCGGAAGCGACTGACCGAATAAACAACAAACAGTTAAAAGTAACCCAGTCAAAGTTTATTCGTTGCTCAGAAAGAAAGTCTCAAGCTGTTACCTTTTATTGATTGATTGATTGATTGATTGCACCTACACCCCGCCTTTTTTCCTCTTGCAAGGAACCCAAGGTGGGTGGGGCTAAGAGCGTGTGACTGGACCAAAGTCACCCAGTGAGCTTCCTTGTCCGAATGGGCACTAGAACCCAGATCTCCCAGCTCATAGTCCAGCACACTTGCCAATACACCACACTGTCTCTCACAAAATGGCCTTTATATACAGTACTCCACACATTCCTAACATGCCTAGACATGCCATCAGTCCCAGCATACCTCCTGCTACTGCACCAATTCTACCCCTCCAGCCCCTAGAGAAGAAGCTTTGTGGCCCAGCCAGGATGATTCCACCCCTCCCTCAAGAAGCTTGCATATGCAGGCAATCCCTCGGCTTTGGGAGTCAACAAAATGCTGGCCAGCCTTGCATCCGTCAACATCTGCAACAAGCCTGGGCACAGGAGGCAGTCCTGCGTCCTGCAACCAACCTCGACAGGTTTGATATCGGCAACTGTGGTAAGGGTTGTGAGCACTGTGACGCCTTCCTTTTCAAGTGTGAATTGTCAACTCCTTGCTGCCATGGCAGAAAGTTTTCACTACCACCACCCTTGGTTCCCATTTTCATCTGCAACATTGTCACCGATGGCTCCATTCTGGGCAAGAAATTTCTGGAGGATGTTCACAAGGAGAGCAGTACTCTAGGCTTTGCTTCCTGGTATGCACCTTTCAGGAGCTCCTGGGCGGCCTCTTTCACTAGATCCCAGTCGCCAACTCAAGACACAGACGAAAGGATTTCTTTTCAAAGCTTTAATCCTTTTACAACTTAATGACTCTTTCAGATGCTCCTCACCAGTGACTAAAGCAAGGAACAGCATAGTAGCCTAAGCTTCAAGAAGGCAGTTGATCCCCATTTGAAAGGGAGCCCCTTGAAGACCCAGAACTATGGGATAGGGAGAGATCTGCCCTCTTTCCCTTGGGTCCATGGGAGGCGGCTGTTGCTTGCGCACCAAATGGGCACTATTCCTCCTTTCCACGCCCTCCATCACTCGTCACTGTTTGCATCTGTGTTGAGCATCTAAGACGCCCCCTCCCACACTCCCTCACTACCAGGGTCACTATCTAATTCAGGAATGCAGGAAGGAGGAATCTTTCCCACGTGCTGAGCCTGTGAGGGATGAGCTGGCTCCTCTCCCACGGATTGCTGTTCCTCCTCAGATTCAGAACTGCTCTGGGGCTCTCTGGGCTCAGTTTCTACCCTGACAGCACTCCTCAAGATTACACAGTCACAAGCTTCCAATCCGTTTGTGTTCAGAGTGCAAGGGTCACTTTCCCATCCGATGAGCACTGTGCGGTCAGATGCACCTCCAAGCTATGGCCAGCTGTACATCCTTGACACCGATGAGGCCAGTATGGCTCGCCTTGAGCAGGTGGAGAACAGCACACTGGGCTGCACCTTGCTGGAGTCACTCACTAACCTGCTACTCAATGTTTATCCATGTGCTACTGAGAACTGGCATGTCAATGAAGTCCTTGAGCATGAGAATTCTCTTGCATTTGCTATACCTATGGACGTATCATTGTGCTTCCATCACGATGGCAGAATGATGAAGTTTATGGCTCAATGTTCCCCATGTCTCTGAAATTGCTTCTGTGTTGTTCGCTTGGATGGCTTTCCTCTTGCTGATGGTTGTCTGCCAACACCTCTCTTCTGCCATGGACAACGCTATGTTGTCATGATTTGTGTGCGCTCATCGGTAAACCTTCAGAATCAAGTGACTGATGGACCAGAACAAGGACATTACAGGGGCATCCCTGGAGTCGACACCAAGAACATTGTATTTAAGGAAGTTTTGAAAGGTTCAAAGGTGTAACACTTGGAACTTTGAAATCATAAAGTTAGTTACCTTAAATTTATCTTTACATTAAATTTTTCTCTTCAAACTGGGTTCATAACTAACCAGTTTGCTGAATATGATTTACTACGTCCCAAACAAGATTCTGCACTGTTCTGATGAGCTTACTGGAAGTACTAATAGGGGGAGATCCTTCCGTTGTATGGCAACCACCATTCGTTCTTTGATCACTGGTAATCCTGGCTGGGAAACTCCCCCAAGTAGTGTGCGCCTTCATGCGCATAAGGAATGGGGAAGATGTGGCCCTCCTGATGTTCTCGGCCTGCAATGCCCGTCATTTTTCCCCATGGGCTAGGCCAGTTCGGGCTGCTGAACATGCAGTCCAGTGCTATCCGGAGGGCAGCACATTCCCAAACACTGGTATACATCCAAAGAGATTTTGTTGCTCTTCGCTCTTTTGTGTGAGTTTTTCGCATACAGGCCAGGCCAGGCTCACCTTTCCCCATTGCCAATCAGAAGATGGAACTGCCTGTGTGACTTCTCACAAACTTGTTTTTCCCCAATGCTGCACCTCGCCTCGAGGCACTCAGAGAATTCATGAAGTTGCAGCTGTGAAGCTTCCCCTGATCATTATGAAAAACATAGTGATCTATTCTGAGTCTTGCCAAAGCTCAAGAGATGTTTTGCTTTCTGTTTTCCTTGGAGACCAATGATGTAAACATCAGAATGAAAGGCAGCTCCAGGAAGCCTCTTGCATTCACTGTGCCTGAAAAGCTTGGTGCATAAAAGATCTCCTGTGCTCCCGAGAGCCTGGGCTCAGATTTCGGACAGGCTGAGATGACCATGCTGTGGTACAGTTTAGTACACTGCTTCCCTCTGCTGCCTCCGGCTCAGAATTTGATGTTGTTGTAAAGACACTGGAGCCTCAATCTTGCAAGACTTTTCTCACGTCTCCTGATTAGCTGGCTGTGGAGGTGAAAGGACACTCAGAAAGGAGCAGCAGCAGGAGGGAGGCAGACCCAGAATGATACCATTGCTGCTGCTGTTGTTGCTCCTGCTTCCTAATGTGGCCGGTCAAGTGCAGAAGACAGACTGCTTGACTCTGAACAAAGAGCAAGAGTTAGGGTCCTATTATTACCGGCCAGGAGACTACCTCATCAGCGGAGTCCTGTCTTCACAGTATTTCGTTTGCAACAAACCATACGTTTTCTCTGAGTCCCCTTTAACCAGGGTTGTCACGTAAGTGATGGTGATGATGTAATGCTTCCAAACCCGCACTCCGGTTGTCCCCATTTACGGGAGACTGTCCATCTTTTCTGGTATCTCTGGTCATCCCTGATAAATTGCTCTCCTGACTTTTGCCACTCTGTCCTTTTTGAAGAAGAATTCAGAGCTTCATTAAAGTGAAGCCACCATTTAGTTCAGTACGCTCATGTATGACTGGATCCATGGGGTTCCCTTGCATTGTTTCAGCCAAAAGAACCAGCAGCCTCTTTGATAGTAAAGGTTGTGATAATACACAGACTGGAGCTGGGGAGGTTCTTTCTTGGGAGTGGTCCAAATGCTAATGTCCGCACAGAGGTTCCCTCTCCAGAATAATTACAGGGCCTTAAGGCTGAGAACCTTTCTTCCTCATCCACTACAGTACTTCACTGTAAATCCCACTGCACTCTCTGGGATTTACTTCTGAAGAAGCCGTGTGTGTGTGTGTGTGTGTGTGTGTAATGGGAGTTAGACCCATTCAAGATAAAATACAAGACATAATATTGGGATACAGGGATACAGTTTCTTCAGTTTAGCTCATACAATCACCTGAGTGCTCATATGCATGATGATTAGAAAATAATTAGCCACCTCTTTGTTGAGATAGCTGACTTTAACCAGGACAGTGAATGACCGATCTTTCCTCAGAATGCCCTGGGAAGTTAGTCAGCAGAACATACAGCATACGGCCTCTCAAATCAGAATAAAAATTACAATAAAAGAGTCCTTGGGTCAGAGTTGCAGGGACTCCTGCCTTACACAGACATGATCTGCTTTGGAAGGGAGTTTCCCCAAACCTCCCCTGAAATGCTGCTGCTGGTCAGAGATTAAGTCTTGCATGAATGGATGCTTCATGGCCCTATTTATTCTGAGGAGTCATCAAAGAAGAGGGTGAAGTACCAGAACTAGGCAGCGTCACATGGGGTCACCAGGAAACAGGTTCTGCTGGGCAGGAGAGTAGTTCCTGTCACTCAGTATCATCAAGTCTCTGAATCAAGACTGCAGAAGCCTGTGGTTGCTCCTGCGTTAGAAGAGGTTCAAGCCAACCACCAGTTGAGTTCATTTTGTGTTCTGTGCATAGATTCCGGGTAATGGAGAAAAGGCTTCTGGTATGGCAATGAACCAAAGCTCTTGGTTATCTTTTTGGTGATCTGTTCATTTAGGTTATTAGAAATAGGAGAATTAAGAATCTGTATAACGTGTCTCCAAATTTTGTCCATCTATATCGATGTATATCAAATATACGGTGGCAGATCATCAGCACCGAGCTACGCCTCTTGTGTTATTAAGATGTAGATTTCTTTTTCTCCCCCCTCCTCCCCCTGAATCTAACATGGCTTAAGACTATTAACATCCTTCGTGCGATTAAGGACTGGTTAATATCCCAGAATGGCAGAGTAGCTGGTGTGGAAATTCTTTTTTAATTGAATGCCGGCTTAAAATGGAGTAAAAAATTTGAAATGCCTTATCGTTTTCTGAGGAAGAGTATATTCTACACCTTCCTCCTTCCTAAGAGGACAAACTGTTTTGCAGACTGTTTTCACTGTACAAACAGGAGAAATGATCCTCCAAATTAGCCCATGTAAACTCAAGTGGGAAAAAAACAAGAACAGACAAAATCTGTCAAATTGCAGGAGCTCACTTTTCAAAATTTAACCTCTTAGAAAGAAGCAATTTCTGACCAGTTCTACTTCAAAATTGCCCCAGGCCATCCTCAGATACACTTCTCCTCCACTAGGAAGATTCAGCCTGGTCTGTTGAGGCTAGGGGTGGACGAAAGTCGCTTACCTGTCGTCGAAGGCCGTTCGCGGTGGGGGGGAGCGCTTCGCTGGTCCCCCCGCGAAGTTCAGGCCGGGGGGGGAGGCTTCCCGCCTCGCCCGGCCGAAATTCAGGCCGGGGGGGAGGCTTCCCGCCTCGCCCGGCCGAAATTCAGGCCAGGGAGGAGGCTTCCCGCCTCGCCCGGCCGCGAACGCGGAAGTAAAAAAAAAAAAAAAAAAAGCCCCCTGATAGGCTACGTGACGATTCACGTAGCCTATCACGACTAGATCTGCAAAGTCAGCCGTGATAGGCTACGTGAATCGTCACGTAGCCTATCACGGGTGACTTTAAAAAAAAAAAAGCGCGTACGCGAATGGCAGCCCCCATAGGGAGCCGCCATTCGCGTTCCTTATTTAGTGGCTGTCGTCTACGTAAATGTTTACGTAGACTACGGCGAAAATAAGGGCAACGCAAATAGCGTTGCCCTTATTTTCGCCATAGTCTACGTAAACATTTACGTAGACTACAGCCACCAAATAAGGAACGGGAATGGCGGCTCCCTATGGGGGCCGCCATTATCCGTACACACTTTTTTTTTTTTTTTTAAGTCACCCGGGATAGGCTACGTGACGATTCACGTAGCCTATCACAGCTGACTTGGCAAATCTAGCCGTGATAGGCTACGTGAATCGTCACGTAGCCTATCAGGGGACGTGTTTTTTTTTTTTTCTTTGATTGCAATGGCGGGGGCGGCAGCCGGTCGAATGACCGGCTGCCGCTCCCGCCCCGCTCGAACACCGGACAAACCGCCAGCTGGACCCGCCGCCGGGAGGGACATTCAGGGAAGGTAAGTCCCGTCCCGGGGGGGGTGCGGGGGGCAGGGGGTGTGGAGGATTTCTCACCGAAACTTGTTCAGGGGGCCGAACGCGTTGGCGCTCGGCCCCCCGAAGTTTCTTGGAGAAATTCTCCGCCATCCCTAGTTGAGGCATTTTCTCAACATAAGAAATAGAATCTACTATCCCCGTCTCCAACCTCTGGTTATAAGAGAATATGATTCACCCAAGTTTCTCCTCCACAACTGGGATGCCACAGGAGAAAAGCCCTTGTCTTAGTAGCTACCCACCTTGCTTCCTTTGGCAGGGGCTTCTGGAGCAAGATGGCTAAAGCTGATCTCAGGGTCTGGAGGTACTGCAGGTTGTGTGAGTACCAGCGGGAAGAAAGTTCTTCCTTCAAGAAGCGTTAATGTGTGCTTCGTTTTCAGTTTCCACTTTGATGTGATTTCCAGTGAGTAAAAGTGAGACTCAGTTCTAAGTCTCTGTGGGTGATTTGTTGTTCAGTAACAAAAGTTGCAAAGTTAAAGAGAATTGATTTAAAGATAATTTGGGGGAAAGGAGAGAGTGAAGCTGAATTCAAACCAGAGGTAAAATCCCTTGAAACACTTAGAACTATAAATGCAGGAAGAAGCAGACTTGCAGACCCGTGCATGCGCATGCCCAGACACATGCGCGCACACAGAAGATCTGAAATTAGCATTTCTTCAAAGCATTTACTTCCTTTTAAATACGCCAGCCTACTTTACCATCATTTGATTGGTCAGTATATACCCACTACATGTCCCTCCAGACATTTTTGTTTTTAGTGATATCCTTGGCAAATTGGGGAACCTTTTTTTTAAAATGGCTCTGGCCGTTTTGATTTCGCTCTCAAACAACAGAAAACATGGCATGATGCGGAAAACAAAATGAAAACAAGGCCTACAAGGGCTGCTGCAGGTGACTTGCATACACGTTAAAAAGAGGTGTTTTTTTTTAAAAAAAAAGTATTCCACCATCCCCAAAACATGAGGAATAGGAAATCATCAATGTTTTAGCCATAAAAAAAATGCCCCCCCCTTCTGATCCAAACAAGGTTGCTTGGGACAGAGAGGGGGGATTGTTTGCTTTTTCTCTTATACTGCTGTTTCTCTCCCCATAGTTCACCAATAGACCTGGAAATTTGATGGTATGTAAACGCAACACTTCTTCTGGCACCAGTAAATTTCAAAAACATTGTTTTTACTGATAATCCTTAACAAAAGGCACATGTTTGTGTGTGTGTGTGTGTGTGTGTGTGTGTGTGTGAGAGAGAGAGAGAGAGAGAGAGAGAGAGAGAATCTAAATATAGACATACCGACAGCTAGATCCTTGATCCCTGAAATCTGCCAACGCCTTGCAGCACAGGTACATAGGTACAGGTCCCTAGAGAGGGAGATTGAATTCCTAGAGACCACGGCAACCCACCCTCCCCGACCCTCGAGTCGGTTTTGGTGCTGCACTGAGTAGCCAGGAGGGCACAGCTGGGAGAGGGTGACCCCTCCCAGTTCCCCCACCCCGGTCTCAGTAATACATACCAGGTCAGCCCCCTCATCTACAATCAAATCATGGATGAGGGAGATTTTATTTGGGGCCCACCAGGCATTCAGCATCAGCACCACCAGACCTGAGGGCAGACTGGTAAGGCCAACAGGAACCATCAGGTTGGGGGAAGAACCAGAAGAGGGGACAGCTGTAAGGTGTCAAGCCCCACTTCTCAGCTGGCCTGTTAATCCGCCAATGCCATACCTCCCCCTGCCCATGACCACAGTTATGGTGGCACCTCCCCGAACCCCTGGACAGAAATGTGTTAGGCTACATGTCTATCCAGTCAGTTATTCATTACTCCCAATTCATACTGAATTCCAGTGTCAACTTAGGCAGCTGCCTCCAAAAATATGGGCTCGTCTAACCCAGTATTGTTGACACTGACTGGCAACACTCCAGGGTTTCAGGCAGGATTTATTGCAGCCCTACCAGGAGAACATGCCAGGGATTGAACCTGGGACTTGTGCCTGTAAATCAGGTGCTCTATTGCTGAATTATGGCCCCACTATGGGTAGAATTGGATTGAGTTAAAGAGGTGGTGAAACCCGTGGCGGAAGAGCCTCCCACTCCCCTCCACACATCTCATGCATTTAAGAGCTTGCTGATAAGACCCTTCTAGGACAATTTAGCATCCCTGCTTTCTGAAAGAGGAAAATATCTCCCAGTTCTGAAGTTGGCCAAAGAAGGACTAATCCATCACAGAGGACAAAGCTTTTACTGTACTTCCTTCACAGCTCAATGCATTGATGTCCCAGGACTATCACCTCCACCAGTCAACAGGAAACAGTTTGCCTTTCTCCTCATCTGTATCTACCCTTTGGACTTCCAGCTCTTGTTCTTCCCTGCCTCTCTCACGCCTCTCTCCCCTATCCCATTTATATAGCAGATAATCTGGCTTGGAACTATTGCTTGTCCCTGGCCTCCCACCCCCACCCATTTGCAAAATGCCATCATCCTATTCGAATGGAGCAAATTAGGGATGTACGAAAGTTCCGCCATGGATATCGGGGAGGCCAAATGCCAGCGCATTCGGCCCCCCGAAATCGGTGGCAGAATGGCCTGCTACCCCCCCGCCACCCCACTGGGATGGGACTTACATGGGGCGGATCTTCCTGGTGGTGGTGGCTCCAGTGGCGGCTGCGGCAGCGTTTCGGCGGCAGCGGCTGTGGTGGTCGGTTTTCCGACCGGCTGCCGCTTCTGACATTTCCATGTTTGGGGGGGGGGGGAAACGTGATAGGCTACGTAAAGATTTACGTAGCCTAGTACGGCTAGATTTTTAAAAAACACCGTGAAAGACTACGTAAATCTTTATGTAGCCTATCACGGCTGATTTAAAACAAAAACAAAAAACGCGCGTACGCAAATGGCGGCGGCCACGGCCACCGTCATTTGCATTCCTTATTTTGGCATGTCTTAGTCTACGTAAACATTTACATAGACTAAGATGGCGAAAATAAGGTGAACGCAAATAGCGTAGCGTCTATGCTATTTGCGTTCCCCTTATTTTTGCCGTCTTAGAATACGTAAAGGTTTACTTAGACTAAGATGTGTCAAAATAAGGAACGCAAATGGCGGCGGCCGTGGCCGCCGCCATTTGCGTAAGCACATTTTTTGTTTTTGTTTAATATCAGCCGTGATAGGCTACGTAAAGATTTACGTAGCCTATCACAGCTGACTGCAGGGACACAAACGGCGGCAGCTACTCGCAGCTACTCGCCTCAACCGCTCCTGAAGCTGGGTTGACCTACTTCTCCAGTTCTGAAGCAACATCTAGAGACCCGAAGCAAAAGGGGGGAAACCCCCACCAAAAGTGACCCCCCCACAATGTCATTGCTACCCCCGCAGAACCCCCAATCCTTACCTTGATCTGACGGGAGTGCCTGCCCCCAATGGCCTCTGCAAGGGAGTCACCTTTTATTTATTTGTTAAAATGGTGTTTCGTCTTACTGGAAGAAAAAGAGTCACCATTTTGAAAGGAAATGGCAACTCCATCTCCGAGAGTGTTGGCTGCATGTGATTCCCTGGAGAACAGGTAAGGAGTGAGGGGCTCACACAGCAGGGTGTGGTTGCTGTCCTCATCGGGCTGAAGCACCATCAAAGCTGTTCAGAGTGATCCAACCCATATTGGAGTTCTTCGGCCTGATCCTGACCTGCTCTGGAATTGCACCGCTTTGCACCACAGCACCCAGACACGCTAGGGATTCAGGCTTCAGACTGACGTGTTTAACAGTCCTAGTAAAAATGGCATCTTCCACATGACAACGGCCCGCTGGATGCCCCCAGAGCAGGGAGGGCTGCGCCGGGCAGGGGAGGAGCTTCGAGCCTGCGCTCCCCAGAAAGGTAGAGGCGCGGGGCGAAGAGAGGCACTGCCCTGGGAGCAGAGCTCAGCTGACACCATCGCAAAGAAGTGGCAGCGGCCACCAGCCCTGTGTGGTTTCAGGTGTGCCCTTCACGGACTTCTGCACCGTGCTGCCGCGCAGCCAGACGAAAGTAACACACAGGTGGAAACGCCACCTGGGTCTGCACCGAGCGTGCTGTCCGCCATCTTGGCCAGTCGGAATGGAGCTCAGTTGATTTCTGCCATTTATTTTTATTTTTACTCTGCTGTAATTGTGGATGAACCACCCACTGGCAGTGTACCACTGGAGAGTGCTGGAACTGGACTCTGGACTTAGGCATTGCAATATTTACAGCAGTATAGCCTTGTAGTCTATAAAGAAGCAGTCTGCATCATTCTATAGAGAGAATGAAGACATCAGAGAAAGCTCAAAAGGCAAGTTACTTGTTTGCTCAAATAATTGCCCAAAACAAGGACCCACATGCTATTGCCGAAACCACCATAAAGGAATCTTGCTGTGCTATTGTTCGAACAATGTTTGGGCCCGAATTTGAGATAGAGGTTAATAAAATCCCTTTGGCAGATAACACAATCAGAAGACGTATTCAAGACATGTCTGATGACATTAAGCAGCAAATGAAGGATATTTTTCAAGATGATAATATGATCTTTACACTGCAATTAGATGAAGCAACAGATGTCAGTGGGTTAGCACAATTATTGGTTTTTATACGCTTCATTCATACTGACAGAATTATTGAGCAATTCTTGTGTTGTCTAGAACTTCCAATGAGAACTAGAGGTGAAGATATATTTAAACCTTTTGACTGCTTCATGAAAGAATATAATTTGCAATGGTTAAATTGTGTAGGAATATGCACAGATGGCACATCCTCAATGGTTGGTTCAACAAAAGGTTTTATAGCTTTAACAAAGAAAGAGAATGAAAATATTATAATTACTCATTGCTTTTTACATCGTGAAGCACTAGTCACGCAAACCATTGGACAAAGTGGTTCAAATGGTCAATTTCATTAAAAGTAGACCTCTTCAATCAAGATTATTTGCTCATATTTGTGAAGACATGGGGGCAAAGTTTAAAAAGCTTCTACTACACACAGACGTTCGTTGGCTCTCAAGAGGTCGAGTGCTTTGTCGTGTAAATGAATTGAGGGAAATGATGCTTAAACTTTTTGAGGAAAATCAGCAAAATGAATTCTGCGATCTAATTCAAAGCAAACTTTGGTGCACAAAATTGGCATATCTTGCTGACATATTTGAACATTTGAATAAAATAAACACCAGTATGCAAGGAAAAGGAGAAAATATCTTAACAGCGGTAGATAAAATTTGTGCTATGAGACACAAAATAGCAATTTGGAAAAGGAAAGTGAAAGAAGGAAATTTTGAAATGTTTCCCAAAACTGCTGAGTGCAGGCTAAAATGTGATACCAGCTCGCTAATTGTTGACCATTTCACATTGCTTGGAGAGAAAGTTCATCATTCCTTGCCAAATGTTGAAATCCAAGACTATGATTGGATCAGAAATCCATTTCTTTCAATGGATTCGGCCCCGCGAAATTGGTGGAGAAACGGTCTGCCCCCCCTGCCAGGACGGGACTTACCTTGTACGAATGTCCCTGGCGGCAGTGTCTCCAGTGGCAGTGCAGCGGCGGCGGCTGGTCTTCCGACCGGCTGCCGCCGCCGCCATTTCCAAGTTAAAAAAAAAAAAAGTGATAGGCTAAATAAAGATTTACGTAGCCTACCACGGCTAGATTTTTTAAAAAAACACCGTGATAGGCTACGTAAATGTTTACGTAGCCTATCAAGGCTGAGTGAAAAAAAAAAAACCCGCGCGGAGGCAAATGGCGGCGCCCATGGGCACCGCCATTTGCGTTCCTTATTTTGGCATGTGTAGTCTACGTAAACATTTATGTGGACTAAAGCGAAAAGTGCCCTAACCCCGGCGCCAGCTTCTCTGGCAAAAGGGGGGGGATATTGCGGGCGGGTGGGGTGAGAAGAGGTGGCTGCTGCCTATTGGGTGCCCCCCATGGCAGCACCAAGCAGGGGAGGAGTCGGCAGAGCCCTCTTAAGCTCTGATCCCCTCCAAACCAGCTCTCTCGCTCTCGTGGCTTGAGAAACTGACCGGGAAAAGACAACCGACTCCTGACTGTCATCAGAGCCATCTCGTCGCTCCCGCCAAGATGGCACGGGCGCTCGCTTTGGCGGCGCACGTGCCCCTTGAACGCGCCCGATCTCGTCTGATCTCGGAAGCTAAGTCTTTGCCTCTCGGCTCATCAGGATGCAATTCCCCCACCAGCGGCCGCTCGCTCGAGTGGCCGCGTGGGGAGCACCTTGCCTCCAGCTCGCTGGGAGGCACGGTCCTCTCCCTGGGCTGCTGGGTATGCCGGCCCTCGCCTCCTCGTTGTTGGGAGGGCAACCCTCTCCCCGGCGCTTGTCGCGCCTCGTGGGGTGACGACACTCATGGCTGTGGCGTGCTGGCCCCTCGCCTCTGGCTCGCCGGAGGGCGCGGCCCCGCGCTGGGTTTGGCCATGGCTCCAGGGGCGTCGGCGCTTGCTGCTCCGTGCGCCAGTCCCTTTCCTCCAGCTCGCCCGGGGGCGCGGCCCTCTTGCCACACCGCAGGGTGCGATGGTCCTCATTCAATGGCATGCATCCTTCTCACCTCCTGGTGTTGGGGGGGATGGCCCTCTCCCTGGCGCTTGCCACGCCTCGTGGGGCACTGACGTTCGCGACTGCGGGGCACGCACCCCTCGTATCCTGGCTCGCTGGGAGGCGCGGCCCCATGCGGGGTTTGGCCGCGGCTCCAGGGGCGTCGGCGCTCGCTCCTGCATGCGCCCACCCCTTACCTCCGGCTCGCCGTAAAAATGTCTACGTAGTCTAGTCTACGTAGACATTACGTAAAAATGTCTACGTAAAAATGTTTACGTAGACTACAGCGACCAAATAAGGAACGGGAATGGCGGCTCCCTATGGGGGCCGCCATTATCCGTACACACTTTTTTTTTTTTTTTTTTTTAAGTCACCCGGGATAGGCTACGTGACGATTGACGTAGCCTATCATGGCTGACTTTGCAAATCTAGCCGTGATAGGCTACGTGAATCGTCACGTAGCCTATCAGGGGACGTTTTATTTTTTTTCTTTTATTGCAATGGCGGGGGCGGCAGCCGGTCGAAAGACCGGCTGCCGCTCCCGCCCCGCTCGAATACCCGACGAACCGCCAGCCGGACCCGCCGCTGGGAGGGACATTCAGGGAAGGTAAGTCCCGTCCCGGGGGGGGTGCGGGGGGCGGGGGGGTGCATAGGATTTCTCCCCGAAACTTGTTCGGGGGGCCGAACACGTTGGCGCTCGGCCCCCCGAAGTTTCGGGGAGAAATTCTCCGCCATCCCTACATGCCTCATGGGGCGCCGACAGTCGCGGCTGTGGCACGCACACCCTCCGGCTCACTGGGAGGCGCAGGCTCTCGGTCTGGTTGCGACTCCGCTCATTGCTGTGGTGCACTCGCTTCCTGTTCGCTGGGAGGCGCAGCCCTCTTGCTGCGCTGCCAGGTGCGCCAGCCCTCCTTCGGCGGTGCATGCACCCCTCGCCTCCCTGCCCACTGGTTGCCTCGGTGCATGGCCCCTGTTCCTTTCTGCAGATGTTCTCGCTGCTGTAGAGGCATCAGCATTGGAGACCCAAGTCATGTAGTTGTGAGTGCATTGGTCTGGGGGCCGGGTGACCCCGGTTCTAGTCCCCACTCAGCCATGGAAGCTTACCGAGTGACTTTGGCCTGTCACGGACTCTTAGCCCGACCTACCTCACAGGGTCGTTGTTGTGAAATTGTAGAGGAGGATAATATAAATGCAATAAATTATAAGAAATAAGAAATATAGATAATGCAATACCTTTTCCAGAGAGCAACGCGCTCAGCGTGTATCTTCTCTACCCTCCCCCATTCATATCTGGCAGTCCTATTGGCTGATCATCCTTGGCGTTGCCCTACCTGGAGTGGCGGGCAGTGTCCTGCCTGCGCTTGCCAGGCATTCAGCCCACTCATACCCTCGGCCTGCCTCCGCCCTACAGTAAGGGGCTATAGGTGCTGCCTTGGTTGATCTGGGGTCCTGCTGGTAGCCCTCTCTAGGATATCCTCTCCTGTGGGTTTACGCCCCTGCCTGCGTTTGTGCTTACAGGAATTGCTGCGTAGTGGTTGGAGTATTGCACTGTGACCTAGGTCCTTGTTACCTTCCCTGCCACTAGGCCTCTAGCAGCCTGATACCAAGCACTGACCCGGAACTCCACCTTCTTACATCATGCCCTAGAAGAAGGGCCATGGTGGAAGGAGGGGGAAGGGTAGGGCCCCCGCCCCCCCCCGCCAGGAGACCTCAGCCTGGGCCCAACTCCAGGTCTGAGGCAGAGGCGGGCCCAGTTCTGGCCTTAATCCTTGCGCGCCTGGAGGCTGCTGAGCATTCCTCAGGAATCCCTCCCCCTCCCCTGGCCAGGCCTAAGAAAACCTCGGTGGTCCAATTCGATAGGATGCGACAGCAGACCCAACACGGCTGTTTTCTATTTCAGCACGTCTGGATGCCGTTGCAGCTTCCACCTCCTCTTCACCGGCTATGCTCGAGAGCCCACTGCCCCGAGAGGGGCTCTTTCCGCCTGCGACTTCCCCATCCCCCGTCACCCAAGCGACGCCACCCACTTTGCCGGTTGGGGTTCAGAACATGGCCACAGTGGATTCAGTGCATCTGGATGCCATAGAAGCATCGCCCAGCCACCTTGTCTGCAGCGCATCTGGGTGCCACTGCGGCATCCACCTCTTCTTCGCAGGCTCACCTTGGCAGCACGCCACCGCTGGAGGCAGCCTGCCCACCTGAGGCAGCTCTGCCAGCAGCAACGCAAGTAGCATCATTCCCGTGGTCCGCTGGGGATCAAGGTGCTGTGGCCCCCGATCCACCACGTCTGTACACCATTGAGGCTACGCCCCGTCTTCGCAGGGTCTCCCAGGCGGCATACCACCATTGGAGATGGTTCACCCTCCTGGGACATCCTGTTAGCAGCACCGTAAGCAGTATCATCCCCCCTACCTATAAGGGACCCTGGCACAGCTGCCCTGGGTATGGGTGAGACAACCACACACCCTATATACGACTCCCGGGCCACATGCGGCTCCGTCAGACATATTTCCAGTAGCACTTCACTCCCTTTCGCTAGCGTCCGGCTGAGTCCTGCAGGGTTAACTTAGGATCTCTTGTCCCTAGCCCCAGACGCCCACATACGTGGCAATGGTAGGTCCGTTCGCTAATCCCGTGAGAGGAGCAATTCCCATCCAGGCTGCTTCTTCTGCAATTGGCCTTCAACTTGGGAGTGGCACAGCTGCCTTATGTCAAGGCCATCTGTGGAAGGGCTGCCCCTAACCTTCTATGCTCTGGGACCTGAGAGACCAGGGCCTTTGGGCTATTAGTTATCTCTCCTTCCCTGCCGGATTGCAGCAATAGGTGTGACAGTGGCCTACACCTATTGCGGGCCCAGTGTTTTGGCACTGCATGCTGAGCTGTGAGTACAGCCCCATGGTCACATGCTCCCAAACCATTGCCATTTTCTGTCACATGTGCTCCCTTGGTAGCAGGTAGCACCCATCCACCTCCTGTCCAATAGCCCGGTTGTGGCAGGGTCCCCACCGGGGGGGGGGGGCAAGTCTGCGGGAAGCCTGTAGCAGGTTACTGCCCCTCCCAATGGGCCCAGCCTGGTCAGAAGGGTGCCGCTCCTTCAGTTTTTAAAATGCTATCCCCCATGACATCCCTTTGGGAGTCCAGGCTAAGCCATAGCTTCTCTTTCCATAGGCCAGCCCGTTCATGACGAGACCCCCTGGGTATCTGGGCCCTGTATGAAACACTTCTTCTGAAGATATGGTTGTTTCGGTCTGGTAGACCAACCCCTGGTCCCTGCTGGGAATGTTGCTACATGGAGTCCAGCAGCGGGGGCAGTGTTCTTACTTAATCAAACCATTTGTCCCCTTCCCTCTTGACCTCGATGTCACTTTTGCCCACAGGACAGTGGGCCTGTATGCTGCATTACATTCTGGGGAATCAAGTTTGATACCCTTGGGCAATGTTCTCTCCCCTGCCCCCGGACAAATCTCTGGCTTTCAGGCTGACTCCAGGTGGTTTTTACATCTCCCTGGGGTCTCCCTCGGGGGCCCTTGTATGAAGTTGTAGGGCAATTTTCTCAATCTCCCTGGTAGGGTAGTGGACCCTGGCCATGCCTTCCTGGGCCGGCTCTGTTCAACAATGCAGGGACTGTAGCGGCCGCACCATCGGACCAAGGTCACTCACGCTGTGCGTCTAGATATGTGGTTGCGGCTTCAACATTGCAGGATTTTAATGGCATCTCCTCCCGGTGGCGCGAGCTGCTTCTCAATGCCAACCCGCAGATCTTACCAGGTGCCACTGGTACCCTGAGTTTTAGAATCGCACGGCTGGTTTGGGTGGTGCCCCGGGCAGCAGCCTGAGAGTTGGGCCACCAACAGAATTTGTCAGGACCAGCCTTCTAGAGTTCTTGCCCATTCACCTTGCCATACACATTGGGGCTGGCCTCATAGTTAACCCTCTCTGTATGTCAACATGGCCACTGTGCGAGTTACTGAGTCCTTATCCCACAGAAATCAGGGATCAGGTCGTTGGGCAGAGCATCCATGCCCCAGTGTCTGGGTGTCTACATCTGGTTACAGACCCACCATGTGCTGGGTTTTGGCACACCCAGTTGCCAATGCTTTGTCATGGAATCAGATCGACAGGCTCTGGGCCTTACCCTCGTGGATCTGTCTGTTACTAGGTACCATGCTTGCAAGACTACATGGGACCGGTGTACCAAAGATGAACATGTTATCCTAAATTACATAGCTCTACGTACTGGTGCCACCATGGCGGGTATGCGGTCCCGCACCTTAGGAGCAAACGTCAGTCAGGACTCATGGCCCTTCCCTATAGAGCCTTGCTGCAATTCTGCATCTCTTTGAGGAATAAGGGGGATATCTGCTAGAGCCAGGAGGGCCGAGCTGGCCGTTTTTAGTCTGGGCCACAACAAGCAGAGTTACTGACGCCAAATTAACTTCCAGTGCCAGGCGTCCACTGTGAGGTGGTGGCACAGCCGCCTCCACCTTTTAGCAGATTCTGGGCACCCTCTCTCCAGATTCCCTTCTTGGGTTCTGAGATATGGCCCTCCATTTGCCCCTCCCTGTATGGCGTTTCACTGTCACACGCTGCAGCCTTAACGGCTCTCTTCAGGGCCCTTGGGATTTTCAGGGTTGTTTTGGGTTCCTTATCTGGCTTGTCCAGAAGGGCCTTCAGATACTACGATGTACAGGTCTTTCCCACTGTACTCCACTTACCCATTCAGAGGTTAAGGCCCGTTAGGGTCATCACAGGTTTTACTGGGATACTGCGTCTGGAAGGGACCGTTGTCTTGTCAGTCTGACAGTTCACTATTAACAAAATTTCAGTTGGGCCACTACCACATCAGCTCTAGCTCGCTAGGCCAGGTAATTTTCAATAGGAACCCTCTTTTGGTATTGAGCGGTCCCCAAGGCAGCCACTTTAGGTGTCTCCCACAGGCAAGTTATGGCGGTGGAATGATGGCAGTTCGAAGCATTCCAGCAGGGCCCTCACAATTTGACTGCCTTCTTTCTGTTGCAATGTCCCTTTGCTTGCCCTAACGTTTTTCTTCCTCAGACTGCCGGACTCGACGTACGCCGGTATGGGTGCTCTTATGCAGGCACGGTATGGTGCTTTGGGCTGCACGTATGGTTCTATGCCAGACTTCAGATCTTAGTTTCCACTACCCAACATGCTACGATCCAGTGGCTTAGCAGATGGAACATGCAGTGGGAGTCTCCACCCTGTTCCACTAAGGTTTGGTCAGTCTTCCTCTGCAGGTACAGGTGCTGCACGATGGAGGGAATGACTTGGGTTGTAAGCCAGGCAAGGACCCGATCGAACGGGCCTTGATGAATGTGCAGGTGGTCTGGCATACCTGGCCGGAAGTAGCCATTATGATTCTCACTGCTCCCTGGATCAATTGGAAGACCCGGAACGACGTTGCCGTTGTCAGGGCGCGTCAGAAAGTGAACGGAGAAATGGCTTATGGCCTATGTGAATGGGTGATGGATGCACCACCCACAGGAAATTCTTGGACAAGGAGGGAGCGTTACAGGCAGGATGATGTCCACCTGTCTAATGTAGGGAATAGCATATTTCTGTCGGATCTGCAAAGGGGCCTGTGGAAGTTCTTCTGCGCAAGTGGGGGGAGTTCACAAGCTCTAGGCTTGTGACTCCTGTGGCGGCTAGGATGGGTAAAAGCTGAAAGGGATTAGGGATGGTGTGCATGCAGAGGCACTTTATGGTGACAGGTGACGCCTGAGGCCCCCCAAACGGGTTGTGCGGCTCGGTGGGGGGATAAGGGTTGCCTGGGAGACCAACCCTCCTCACTCACCCAGGTGTTGTGTGGCACCAGGTTGGGGGTGACACCGGAAGGTCTACCTCCCCCAGAAGGGGCAGTCCAGAGGGGCGGCGAGATCGACGCCACCCATCAGGCTGGGTGTGCTTTCGCCCAAGAAGTGCCAGCTAGTCGCTGGCACAGTCAGATGCCCGTCCTAGGTTCCCCTTTGTAGATATTTCAATAAATGTGGCCCAATTTTCAACCCAAGCCTTGTTGTCTGACTCTTCTTTGACCCATCTCCGCTCGCAAGTGCCCTAACCCCGGCGTCAGCTTGTCTGGCAAAAGGGGGGGGATATTGTGGGTGCGTGGGGTGAGAAGAGGTGGCTGCTGCCTATTGGGTGCCCCCCATGGCACCACCAAGCAGGGGAGGAGTCGGCAGAGCCCTCTTAAGCTCTGCGCCCCCTACAAACCAGCTCTCTCGCTATCGCAGCTCCCTCCCGCCCTCCCTTAAGCAGTGTGAGTTTATGCCAGTTGCCCTTTTGGGAGCCATGTAGGAATTTTTGGCTCACAGTTAAAATTGGCCTTCTACTGTGTGTCTTTTTGCCTACATCACACTGTTATCGGGGCTAGGGTGCGTCCAGTAGGCGAATACAGTCCAATCTCTCATAGGTCACATTTTTGTGGCAGCTAGGATGGGCAAAAGCAGAAAGGGATTAGGGATGGTATGCATGCAGAGGCACTTTATGGTGACAGGTGACGCCTGAGGCCCCCCGAACGGGTTGTGTGGCTCGGCAGGGGGATAAGGGTTGCCTGGGAGACCAACCCTCCTCACTCACCCAGGTGTTGTGCGGCACCGGGTTGGGGGTGACACCGGAAGGTCTACCTCCCCCAGAAGGGGCAGTCCGGAGGGGCGGCGAGATCGACGCAACCCCTCAGGCTGGGTGTGCTTTCGCCCGAGAAGTGCCAGTTAGTCGCTGGCACAGTCAGATGCCCGTGCTAGGTTCCCCTTTGCAGATATTTCAATAAATGTGGCCCAATTTTCAACCCAAGCCTTGTTGTCTGAATCTTCTTTGACCCTTCTCTGCTCACAATAAGGGGAATGCAAATAGAGTAGCATCTACGCTGTTTGCATTCCCCTTATTTTCGCCGTAGCCTATGTAAATGTTTACATAGAATACACATGCCAAAATGAGGAACAGCGTCTATGCTGTTTGCATTCCCCTTATTTTCGCCGTAGTCTACGTAAATGTTTACGTAGACTACACATGCCAAAATAAGGAATGCAAATGGCGGCACCCATGGGCGCCTCCATTTGCGTACGTGCGGTTTCTTTTTTTTCACTCAGCCATGATAGGCTACGTAAACATTTACGTAGCCTATCACGGCTGACTGCAGGGACACAAACGGCGGCGGCTATGGCCACCACCATTTGCGTCCCTGAGGGACGGAGCGCCTTCCCCCCACCGCGAATCAATTTCTGGGTTCAGGTAAGGGACTTTCGTACATCCCTAATAGGGTGACTTAGACCGCTTTTGGACTCACATTTCAAAAAATGCATCCAAACATAGCTAAAAAAGCATTAAAAATTCTTCGCAGTTTTGTACTACATACATTTGTGAAGTATCCTTTTCAACTATGGCAAAGTTAAAGACACTGAAATGAGGAAGCTTAAAAATGCTTGATGACGAAATGCGAGTGTCTTTATCTAATATTCCACCAAATATTGAAGAGCTGTGTTCATCCCATCAACCTCATACATCCCATTAAAATGGTAAGTAGTTATTGGTGTTATTCGCCTTTTTTAAATTCTTGCACATATTTACATACTGTTATTCATAAATGACAACAATGTATGTTACTATCTTACAAATCATATATTTTTTAAAATATAAATGAATGGTTTTCATGAGATATGTTGTATCCCCGTACATTTTGTTATTACAATTTATGTATGTGTCCATATCTCTTATAACGGGTTAGTTAACCTCCGGTTTGCTAGTAAAACTGAGTTACTGTGTCACGAAATTATGTATGTCTAAAAATTGTGTCACCAACACGAAAAGATTGGAAAGCTCTGACGCAGACTAAGACGGCGAAAATAAGGGGAACGCAAATAGCGTGGTGGACGCTATTTGTGTTCCCCCTTATTTTCGCCATCTTAGTCTACATAAATATTTACGTAGACTAAGACGGCCAAAAATAAGAAACACAAATGGCGGCTGTAGCCACCGCCATTTGCGTACATGCGTTTTTTGGTGTGTTTTTTAAGCCAGACATGATAGGCTATTTAAGTCTTTACGTAGCCTATCACGGCTGACTACAGGGATGAAAATGGCGGCGGCTACAGCCACTGCCATTTGCATCCCTACTAGCCAGCGGCCGGACGTCCGGCTGCTGGCGGAGCTGGGGGCTCTGCAGAATCCCCGTGGAGCGAAGCCAGCTGGCCAGGATTCTGGGGGGAGGGACGGAGTGCCTCCCTCCCCCAGCAGAATGTGGCGGAGCCAGGTAAGGGTACATTCGTACATACCTAGTTTCCTTTCAACTTCAATGTGGTGGTGTACAGAGGCCAACAGCCAAAACAGTTATCCTTGTTCCAATATTTCTGGCCCTTACTGTATGTTACAATGGTTGAGAAGGAGGATGAAGGCTGCAGCAGATAAAGGACCACCAATTGTCATGATATCCATGCCATTGGATTAGAGCCTTTTCTGTGAAGACTGTGTGTTGATCACTGTGCACTGATCTCCACATATAAAACAAATTCATGCACAGGCAGCTTCCAATCTAAATCCAACCAACCAAAAGTCGCATAGCAATCAGCGAATGGTTACGGGGCAGGACTGTGAAATCCAGAAGCCCCTAGTCATGGACCAGCACATGGGGGGCGGATACAGATTCAGTCGTGCTGACTCAAGGACCAAGGCTGTTGAGTAGTTCAGCAGCTGTGTCCATGCCTGAGCAGTCCTATTCAAGATCCACTCTGCTCAACCCATATGGGGAGGGGGCCAGAAAAGGTGCCCTAAACATCGTCTGACTCATCTTCTCCCTGATGGGATTACCGCATCCAGTGGGGTCACCATTTAGTGGTTGAAAAAGACAAATGAACTTTGGAACATGGAATATACGGACACTGCTGGACAATACAGATAGTGAACACCCTGAACGCAGGACTGCCATCATTGCAAGGGAGCTGAGACGTTTTATCCTGGACATAGCAGCACTCCAAGAAACTCGAAAAGCAGGAGAGGGACAACTGAAGGAAGAAAAAGGAGGTTACACCTTCTTCTGGAAAGGACTGCCTGAACAAGAATGACGAATACATGGAGTAGGCTTGGATATTAAAAATGATCTTATGAAGCTCTTGTCAGAAGTTCCTACTGGCATTAATGAACGACTCTCAACCCTTCGAATGAAACTCACCAAAAACCAGCAGGCAACTATTCTAAGTGCCTATGCACCATCATTAGATGCTGATGAAGATATCAAAGAAAAATGTTACTCCCAACTGGACACCATCTTATCAGAGATACCTAAGGAGGATAAAATCCTCCTCCTGAGTGATTTTAATGCAAGAGTTGGGTGTGATTTTGATTTGTGGCCAGGGACCATTGGGAAAGAAGGAGTCAGCAATAGCAACCAGAATGGAATTCTACTTCTGACTAAATGTGCAGAGCATAATCTCATCATTGCCAACACACTTTTTGGTCTGTAAAATAAATAGAAAACATCATGGAAGCACCCCTGGTCGAAGCACTGGAATCTTCTAGATTATGTAATTCACCATGCCAGAGACCACTGTGATGTTCTCTTCACTAGAGCCATGATGAATGCTGATGACTGCTGGACAGACCACCGATTAATTCATTCCACGATGAACATTAAGATTGTCCCTCAACATAGGCTCCAAGGAAGAAAACCAAGGTGTAAAATGAACACCCAAGCCCTTCAAGACCCTGTTAAGTGAGCTTGCTTTCAAAAAACCCTCAAGGAACATCTGCCTATGGAAACCCCTGAAAATGTCAAGGAACACTGGAATAAACTGAAGACTTCCAATATTGCAGCCTGTGAACAAACTATCAGATACCAAACCAAGAAACTTCAGGATTGGTTTGATGAAAATGATAGGGCGATTGAACATATAATTGATAAGAAAAGGAAAGCTTTCCAAATATGGCCAAAAGACATCAACTGTGCCGCTAAGAAAAAAAACCTATGCCAGTACAAAGGCTGAGGTCCAAAGAAGAACTAGAGAACTTAAGAACACCTGGGAGATAAAGAAAGAACAAGAAATCCAGCATTTTGAGATGCCCATGACTCACGGGGCTTTTAATGCCACAAAGACCATTTACAGACCAACAAACCATAGTACAAACCCCTTACGCGCCTCCAGGGACATTTGCACAAGATAAGTCCCGTCCTGGGGGGGGAGCAGACCTTTCCGCCACCAATTTTGGGGGACCGAATGTGCCGGCATTCAGCCTCCCTGAGATTCGTGGTGAAATTCTCTGACATCCCTACATTCGATACTGTAAATTGTACTGCTCTCTGGACCTTCTGAAAACCAGATGCCCTAATGAGTTTGAGAACTTCTTGCGGCTCCTCCATGACAACATGCCAGTGACAACCTTGGATAACCATGGCTCTCAAAGTGATCCATTCAGAGTGGGATCAGGCGTTAAACAGGGATGTGTCATTGTGCCCTAGCTGCCTCTGACAGTCTACTCCAGTTGCCAACTCAAGACACAGACAAAAGGATTCTTTTCAAGGCTTTAATCCTTTTACAACTTAATGACTCTTTCAGATGCTAATCACCAGTGACTAAGCAAGGAACAGCACCGGGGAAAGATAGCAGAGTGGCCTACGCTGCAGGTTAGGCAGTTGGTCCCCATTTGATGGAGAATCATCGGAAGACCCTGAACTTATGGGCTAGGGAGAGATCCCCCATCTTTCTCTTGGGTCCTTGGGACACGACCATTGTTGCTGTTGTTGTTCAGTCATTCAGTCGTGTCTGACTCTTTGTGACCCCATGGACCATAGCACGCCAGGCCTTCCTGTCCTGCATTCTCTCCTGGAGTGTTCTCAAGTTCATATTCATTGCATCGGTGATGCTATCTAGCCATCTCATCCTCTGCCGTCCCCTTCTCCTTTTGCCTTCAGTCGTTCCCAGCATCAGGGTCTTTTCCAGTGAGTTTTCTATTCACATTAGGTGGCCAAAATATTTGAGCTTCAGCTTCAGGATCTGCCCGTCCAATGAGCTAGGGATGGCGGAGAATTTCTCCCCGAAACTTCGGGGGGCCGAGCGCCAACGTGTTCGGCCCCCTGAACAAGTTTCGGAGCGAAATCCTCCGCACCCCCCCCGCCCCCGGCACCCCCCCGGGACGGGACTTACCTTTTGCGAATGTCCCTCCTGGTGGCTGGTCCGGCCGGCAGTTCGGCGGGTGTTCGAGCGAGGCGGGAGCGGCAGCCGGTCTTTCGACCGGCTGCCGCCGCCGCCATGGTAATGAAAGAAAAAAAAAAAAAACGCCCCCTGATAGGCTACGTGACGATTCACATAGCCTATCACGGCTAGATTTGCAAAGTCAGCCGTGATAGGCTACGTGAATCGTCACGTAGCCTATCACAGGTGACTATAAAAAAAAAAAAAAAGAGTGTACGGATAATGGTGGCCCCCATAGGGAGCCGCCATTCCCGTTCCTTATTTGGTGGCTGTAGTCTACGTAAATGTTTACGTAGACTACGGCGAAAATAAGGGCGAAGCTATTTGCATTGCCCTTCTTTTCGCCGTAGTCTACGTAAACATTTACGTAGACTACAGCCACTAAATAAGGAACGCGAATGGCGGCTTCCTATGGGGGCCGCCATTCACGTACGCGCTTTTTTTTTTTTTAAAGTCACCCGTGATAGGCTACGTGACAATTCACGTAGCCTATCACAGCTGACTTTGCAGATCTAGCCATGATAGGCTACGTGAATCGTCACGTAGCCTATCAGGGGGCGTTTTTTTTTTTTTTTTACTTTCGCGTTCGCGGCCGGGCGAGGCGAGGCGCCTCCTCCCCAGCCTGAATTTCGGCCGGGGGAGGCGGGAAGCCTCCCCCCCCGGCCTGAACTTCGCGGGGGGAGCAGCGAAGCGCTCCCCCCCACCGCGAACGGCCTTTGAGGACAGGTAAGTGACTTTCATCCACCCCTACAATGAGCACTCAGGGTTGATTTCCTTTAGGATTGACTGATTTGACCTCCTTGCAGTCCAGGGGACTCGTACGAGTCTTCTCCAGCACCACAATTCGAAAGCATCAATTCTTCGGCGCTCAGCCTTCCTTATAGTCCAGCTCTCACAGCCATACATTACTACTGGGAAAACCATAGCTTTGATTAGACAGACCTTTGTCAGCAAAGTGATGTCTTTGCTTCTTACTATGCTGTCTAGGTTTGCCATAGCTTTCCTCCCAAGGAGCAAGCGTCTTTTAATTTCATGGCTACAGTCACCATCTGGGGTGATCTTGGAGCCCAAGAAAGTTAAACTTTCACTGCTTCCATTTCTTCCCCTTTTATATGCCAGGAAGTGATGGGGCCAGATGCCATGATCTTCGTTTTTTTAATGTTGAGTTTCAAACCAGCTTTTGCACTCTCCTCTTTCACCCTCAACAAGAGGCTCTTTAGATCCTCTTCACTTTCTGCCATTAGGGTGGTATCATCTGCATATCGGAGGTTGTTGATAATTCTCCCAGCAATCTTGCATGCAAAACTAGTGCTACGCCTCCTTTCCATGCCCTCCATCTGTCGTCGCTCCCTGCGTCAGCGTCGAGCATCCAGCAAGACCCCTCCAGCACTCTCTCACTGGCAGGGTCAATATCTGTTTACGTAGGCTAAAACGGTGAATCAAAAAGGGATGCAAATAGCGCCCGCTATGCTATTTGCGTTCCCCTTTATTTTCGCCATCACAGTCTACGTAAATATTTATGTAAATTAAGACAGCAAAAACAAGGAACGCAAATGGCGGCGGCTGTAGCTGCCGCCAATTGCGTACGCAGTTTTGTTTTTTTTTAAACCCACCCAGCCATGACAAGCTGCGTAAAGATTTATGTAGCCTATCATGTCGTTTTCTTTTTTTCTTTTTTTACAAGAGTGGAAATGGCAGCAGTGGCATCCAGTCGGAAGACCAGCTGCCCCAGCTGC